>VMDO01005430.1:0-57107 GCA_007922755.1 Pedetes capensis | reverse complement strand
ACTAAGAGGTAGCAATATGCATTAAACAAAATAAATTCCTTTATTTTGTTTTGTTTATTTATTTTTTCTTGTGGTACTTGGGAGTTGGACTCAGAGTCTTACACATGCTTTAATAGTGTTCTATCACTGGGTTGCACTCCTAGTCTGTTTTTTATTTTTTATTTTGAGGCAGAATCTACCTAAAGTATGCAGGCTACCTCTGTCCTTGAACTCCTAATCTTCCTGTCTCTGCCTTCTGATTCACTAGGATTATAAACATGTGCTGCCACACCTGGCTATTTGTTTATTTATTTTTTGAAATGATTTTTTATTAGTAATTTTTTAAGTTAGTGTGCAACTTAATGGATTTCATTATAACATTTCAATACATACATATCATTGTACCATTGTACATTGCTCACATTTACCTTCCATTAGGGCTGGGATTTAGCTCAGTTGGTAGAGCGCCACTCTGAAGTCTCTGAGGTCCTGAGTTCGATTCTTAGCACCACAAAAATGGGAGCAGGACCTGGCAATCCACTCCCAAGGCGATCCTGAAACTGTCAGCCATTGAAAACCCTATGAGGGTCGCTATGAGTCGGATACCAACTCCACGGCACCTAACAACAACAACAACAACCTTCCATTACCATTTGATGCCCCTCCCTATAGCTAATTCAAAGGTAAAAATAAGTTTAAATAGGATAAAGGATGTGTGTGTGTGTGTGTGTGTGTGTGTGTGTATTTCAAAGATTTGGTGATAAGTTTCATCTGATAAATAATACAGCACTAAAATATATGCAACAAGTACTGACATTTTAAAAGGTAAATGAATAAAAACACAATCATAAATTGGACTCTGAAATATGGCTTCATCAATTTATACACTCACTAACCACTCAGTTCCAGCCTATGATCTAGGTACTGCACTGAGCAGTTGTTCCCAATGACATTATTCTTGGGTCACCAGGAATGATTTACTTCCCATCTGGCACTAATATTCCATCTCAGAACCATCCATTGACACATTAAAAACCAGCTGGTGTCCTTTGTTTCTGATGACCTATTGTAACATGGATGAGGCAGCCCATCTCTTTACACTTTGCTACAGGGTCCTGAAGAAATGCAGGGTATGCATCAAAGCTTTTAAACTTTCAGATAAAAATAAGCTTACCCATTTTTTTCACAGAAATCAGCCATAAGTCCAATGGATTACAGAGGAAGATACCAGAATAGCAGACACCATGATATATTCATATTATTCCCCTTTTCAGTGGTTAAGGCCAAGCTCACTGACACCTAGAATTTGTTTCTCAGGAACTAAGTCTATCAAGTCTCTTTTGTTGTTGTTGTTAGGTGCTGTGGAGTTGGTACTCAACTCATAGTGACCTTGTGAATAACAGGCGAAACACTATTGTCAGAGTTTCTCTGCTGTTCATAGGGTTTTCAGTGGCAAATTGACTTTTGGGAGTAGGTTGCTGGGTCCATCTCCCAAGCCAACAGTATCTGGTGTTCCCAGGCGGTCTCCCATCCAAGTACTAACCAGGCCTGACCCTGCTTAGCTTCCAAGATCTGATGGGATTGGATGCCACAGGGCTATGGCCTCAGAGTATCAATTCTCTAGACATATCTAAATATATACACATGAGTACATACTAAGACCAAAGCTAGGACCTCCTCCTACTCAAAAAAAGTACATATAAACTACATATACATAGTTTGTCATTTAGTAATTTGAACTCTTTGAGAAGGCAAACAAAAATATCAATATCACTTTCAAGGTTATCTACTTGAGAAATCTAAAATAATCAACTGGAACATAAAAGTAGGCCCATAGAACCAATAAGAGTTCATAGAGTGGTCAGTTTAAAATCTATAAAGAGAAATCAAAATTTTAAATATAGCAAAATAACTATAAGGAGGAAGTTAACATGAACAATGCACAGTGAAATGTATGTATGGAAATATAATGAGACCCATTACGTTGTATATTAAAAATTATTAATAAAAATTATTTAAAAATTAAAAAAAACTAGCAACATACATTTTTAGAAATAAACCATAGTAGACTATGTTCAGTTGTAAACTTAACCTGGCAATCCATGCAACTATACTGAGAAACAAAAAGGATTCAAATAATAGCTAGCAACAGTCAGTACGATGAAGCTATAAGCTCTCCCAAATCGAAAGACCAAATTTGTTATTGAAAATGGCATAAAATGATTTTAAAGTCAATCCTGAAAGATAATAATGCGAGGAATAGTCATAAAAATTTCTGGAGAAAAATGTAGAAAGGAGAGAGACTTAGCCAGAAATTAAAATATTGTCAAATCACAGTAGGCAAATGAGTGTCCTATTAATGTTAAATTGAGCAAACATATTCAGAGAACAGAGATTGAAAACCCTCAAGTATATCTAAGTACAGATTTTGAATTTAGAGCAGGATAAGAAAGGTACATGAAATTATCAGGAAAAAGATGAGTTGGCAGAAGTCTTGATTAGATATGGTAAGAGTATGATGGGAAAATGGACCCTAAAGGGGGTTTTGTTGTTTTTTCATATTTTTATTTTTAAAAATATTAATATTAAAAATAATTTTCCTTTGATCTGCAATTTTACCTCTTGATATATGTTCACTTATAGAAATATATTTTTAAAAAGATAAGTGAATGAGATTGTTACCAGAGATTTACAGGGGTCACAGCGAGGCAAGTCTGAAGCACGGGTCTGAGAATCTGGCAGCAAAACCCTGGTCCTTGTACCCAGCATATAAATGAATTTATATCCAACACAGAAGTTACATTAGAGGGTATAGAATAGGTTTATTAAAGATGGTAAACATTAAGAAATAATTTCAGAGAAGATTGAGGCACCTAGAGAATCTTAGGTAAACCTATAAAGGAACTTAAAATAAACTGGATTCCCTGGGTGAATCTGCAATAAGGATATTTCTATTTCTCGGGGAAAGGTAAAGTCAGAGAGAACAGAGTTAAGTAGGCTTTTAGAGGGAAAAGTACCTTAGGCACGTAGGTCCTTCAAGTCCTTGGACTCTTATGGGTACCCCATTTGTGGCCACTCTGGTGTTGGTATTACATTGACTGAGTATGCCTGTGGCCCATAACTGCCTACACCTATAGGCTGCCCTGTCCAAAGTCCTGTGCTCGCCAGGGCAAATTGACCTAGTCTCCAGTAGAGTGTGCCCCTTGAGCGTACTTCCTGGGGGTGTGCTTCCACTAGAAGCTCCTTCCTTCTCCTGTCCATTTCTTGGGGAAGATGGTAGGTGGAGAGAAGGAAGAGGCACATACATGTTCACTAGAGAAAGAAGAGAAGAGAAAAAAGGCAAGTGGAGAGGAAAGAAAAAGAAGTTAAAAAGAGAGTTGTTGTTGTTAGGTGCCATCGAGTCGTGTCCGACTCATAGCGACCCTCATAGGGTTTTCAATGGCAGATTGTTTTTGGGATTGCCTTGGGAGTGGGCTGCCACATCCTTCTCCCATGTTTGCGGTGCTGGGAATCGAACTCTGGACCTCAGAGACTGCAGAGTGGCGCTCTACCAACTGAGCTAAATCCCAGCCCCAAGTTAAAAAGAGAGAGCAGGTGCATATTTTTCCTAATTTTATTCAAACTAGGGCATGTGCCCAGTGTGACATCAATCCTGAGCGCCTAGCTGTGGAGGACTAGTGATACATGTATATATACATGTATATAGTCACATGTGATACATGTGACTAGTGACACACTAGTTTAGGGTCTTTGTTTTGTAAATGGATTACTGGCTTGAATAGGAGGTGGGACCCATTTGAAAATGTTCTTCCAAGGGACTTTATCATGGTGAAAAGGCAGGAACCATTTTCAATCCCCTCTTCCTCCAGGTCACCTGCTAATGTCTAAACTAATCTGCCTATCAAGATAAAGTTGGAGTATTTATCGCACTTAGGATAAAATTAGCAAACAATTGAAAATATCTGTTAATGAAATCTGTAATTAAGTAAATTATGGAACAACCATTACAATGCAATTCCATGTAGGCATTGAAAATGATGACATGAATCCATATTTGGAATAGCTCTATGTTTATAGTAAATCTAATGTAAAAAGCCCACTAAACAGCAAGCATGATATGGTACTATTGACAAATAATATAGATGTGTACACTAAGCAAACTATGGAAAGACACACTCTCACCTTTTCAGAGGGTCCTTCTCAAAGTGCCAAAAGGGTGATTGATGAATGTTAACTATCTTCTGTATACCTTTTTACTTTATTTTTCTAAGTTGTTCTTGACAATAATGAAATATTCTTAATATCAGAAAAATAATGTAAAGGTATTTCTATGAAAAAAATAGAGAAAACTCAAAATGGGACCTAATTCTATTGCCACCTTTTGTAGTTTAATTAAAAGGAAATAATGCACTACAGAAACAAGATGGCTCAAAAGAGAAAGCAAAAGCCTGACTCTCTTCTCCATCTTACTCAAATGTGATGATGGGTAATAATTTCTTGTGTAGTTTCCAAATGTTTGCAGGTGCATCCATACGCAAACACATGCTCATGTGCCCCCACAAACTTCCTATGCACAGGTATCACGTTAACATTTTTCTTCACTCTGCTTTCTTCATCAAACACATCTTGGCAATCTTTTCCAAAATTTAGTACATAAGGCTATTCTTTATTTTTTACCACTGTTTGTCTTTCTAATATACATACAACACAATTTAATCAGATATCATTAGTAGGCTGCTTAGAGATACCTTTATCTTAAAATTACTGCAATGAATAGCTTGTAAGAATCTAATTTGAGACAGAGAAAATTAAGATTTTAAAATTGGTATATAAAACTAAAATGCTCTAGAAAAAAATGCAACCATGTACACATTATGGAAATTTAATGTGTGTAAATCTTCGCCAAAACTGATTATAATAATTTAATTTTTATCAAATTAATGAATGAGAAATTTATCTTGTTTTTATTTGCATTGTTTTAGTTGAGTTGAATACATTTGTTGCATATCTTGAGGGACCATTTGCATTTCACTTCTTATATTTGTCCGTTTCTCTATTGTATTATTTATCTTATTAATTAATTGATCTTATATGTTAAGGAATTCTTTGTTTTATGATATCTGTGAATTTATTCAGTTCATATTTTTGACTCATTATTTTTGCCATAGAGAAATTACAAGTTTTTAAGTATCAATATTTATGAATATTTTCTCTCTTGGCTTCTAAGTTCTTTTATCCTGCCTTAGAAATATTTTTTATCACTCTATGATTTTAATAATTGTATATTTATAATTTCTTATAGGACTATGTTGATTTGTTGATTGATTGATATAATCAATTAGATAAAGATAACAAAGCTTTGTTGTTCCTTCCCCCAAAGAATTAAACTGTTGCCCTAAAGTAATTTCTCATAAATTAACTTCAGTGTAAAATACTGTTAAACTATTTTAATCATAACTTTATAATATGTTTTGGTATGTGTTAGGGCTTGAGTCCCTTCATTACTATAGTTTCTTAGAATTTTCTAGGATAATATATTTTTTTCTGGTACTGGGGGTTGAACTCAGGGCCTCACACCTGTGTGGTTTGAAAGTGCTGGACCACTAAGCTGCATCCCCAACCCATTTTTTCAGTTTTTGAGACAGGGTCTCCTTAAGTTACACAGACTGCCTCTGGTCTCAAACTTGTGATCCTCCCACCTCCACCTCCCGAGCCGCTGGGATTAGAGGTGTGCACCACTGCACCCAGCTAGGATAATATTTTATATTATCCATTATATGTATATATGTAAAGGAGACACAGCCTGGTTTAAAGAAGAGAAAGGTGTGTGTCAGGGCTGTGTACTTTCACCATATCTCTTCAATTTATATGCTGAGCAAATAATCAAAGAAGCTGGACTTTATGAGGAAGAACTCGGCATCAGAACTGGAAGAAGACTCATTAACAACCTGCGTTATGCAGATGACACGACTCTGCTTGCTGAAAGTTAAGAGGATTTAAAGCATTTACTGATGAAGATCAAAGATCATAGCCTTCAATATGGGTTGCAACTAAACATCAACAAAATAAAAATCCTTAGGACTGGATCAGTATGCAACTTCACCATAAATGGAGAAAAGATTGAGGTTGTCCAAAATTTTGCTTTGCTTGGCTCTATAATCAACACCCATGGAAGCAGCAGTCAAGAAATCAAAAGACGTATTGCTCTAGGAAAAGCTGTGGCAAAAGCTCTCTTTAGAGTATTGAAAAGCAAAGATGTCACATTGAAGACGAAGGTGTGTCTGACTTATGCCATGGTATTCTCAGTCACATCATATGGTTGTGAAAGCTGGACATTGAACAAGGGAGACAGGAAAAGAATTGATGCTTTTGAATTATGGTGCTGGAGATGTCTATTGAATATACCATGGACTAACAAAAGAACCAACTTATCTGTCCTAGACGAAGTGCAACCAGGGTGCTCCTTGGAAACAAGAATGGCCAGACTGCGTCTTACATAATTTGGGCATGTAGTCAGGAGAGGTCAATCCCTAGAGAAAGACATCATGTTTGGGAGAGTGGCAGGTAAATGCAAAAGAGGAAAACCCTCCACCAGATGGATTGACACAGTGTGTGCAACAATGGGCTTAAACATAAATAAGATTGTGTGCCTGGCACAGAATCAGGAAGTGTTTAAATCTGCTGTATAAGTGTTTCCATCTGCTGTACGTAGGGTAGCTATGAGTCAGACTCCACTCGACGGCACCTAACAACAACAACATACATATAATATATACACAAATATGTATATATACATATATACATATAATATATATATGTGTGTGTGTATATTTATATATTTGTGGTTGTTGTTAGGTGCCATTGAGTTCTGTCTGATTTATAGCCACCGCCATAGGATTTTCAATGGCTGTTTGGGGATTGCCTTGGGAATGGATTGCCACATCCTTCTCCTATTTTTGTGGTGCTGGGTATTGAACTTGGGACCTCAAGATACTGCAGAGTGGTGCTCTATGGACTGAGCTAAATCCCAACCTGTATATGTATATGTGTGTGTATATATATTATTTCAGACGTATCTAGCATATCTGTCAACTTACTAAAAGAGTCCATTGGCATTTTAATTTGAATCATGTGAAAATTGCATCTTAATTTGGGGAAATTTATACATGTTTTTTTCAAGATTGAATTTTCACTTAACATGTTAGAATGTTAAGGCATGAAATTAAATCCTAGTTTATGATTCTCAAAGCTTTAAATTTTGATTCATATGGATTCTACAGATTTTCAGGTTGATTTTAAGCTATTTTCTTTTGGGAAGTGGCATTGTAAATTAGATCTTTTCTTCCATTATATCTTCTGATGGTTATATTTTTCATATAAGAAAACTTTATTTTGCTGTTAACTTTATAAATTCTTTAAATGTCTTGTTTTTTAATAGGTTTTATCTGCAATGTCTTGAGTTTTATAAAATAACAACTGCCATTCACAAAATAATGGAAACATTTCTTGATTTCAATCTTTTACTGCTATTGCTATCTTTTTTCCCCTAATTGTACAGGCTTGTACTGGCTTAAAGATAAGTATGGAAATAGTGAACATTCATGTATTGTCTCTAACATTAAAGATAAGGCATTTAGGGTTTCCATTATGCATAGTTCTGGCTTTCAATTTTAGATATATATTCATGGTTTTAGGAAGTGTATATCTATTTCTACTGAGTTAATGTTTTACCTCAGGTTAAAAGTGAGTTTTGGAACTGAAACTGAAGTCTTCCTTCAGGTCAGTGGGTTTTCCCAGGAATAGCCATTTGAAAATGACCTCCTCTCTGTATTCTAAATGCCTTAGGCATACGCTCTTTAGGTCAAAATCTGCTCCATCCTCTAATGTTCCTGCCCTGACTTAAGCAATCCAGATGGCAGCAAATACAATTATACAATAAGAATATAAAAGCCAATCCAGCATTTTTTATACTACAGCTGGGAATTAAAACATTTTAAAGCCCAAGTTTGGGTATTAGGCTGATGCATAAACAGGGACTCATGGAGTTTCTTTCTGTAGGAAGTAGCCTTTCCTATGCATTATGACCTCATCATAGCTTTCATGTTTTGCTCCCTTAAATAATTTCAAGGGTACATACTTTTTAAAGACCATCTCAAGATTCTTTTTTTTCAACTTGTGAGAGTAAAACTTTTTAAAATGTATAACAATATGTCCAGGTTTGAAATCCAGTTTCAGTAAGAAGACAAGCTTCTTGCTTTTGTGATGACACAGCAGGGCAAATTCAGTCTCAGGTCATGGCTAAATTGAAAGTGTCTGCAACACCCCCTGGATGCAATTATTCCTCACGTAGCTCTTTTAATAATGCCTGCCTTTTGTGTTCAAATAAACTGACCAGTAGTACCTCTGGGAGTAAATCTCATCTATGCCAGTTTCTTCTACATGATTCCAATGGATAAATTAAAACTAAAAAGACATACTGAAATGTCTTCTTCCCAGCCTCGGAAGGCTGGCACTGAAGAGAGGTAGAGATTTATACAAACAACCATGGCCCTTAACCATTTGACTACCAATTTCAAATCAAAATATGTGACAACAAATATTTTCTTTCTAGAAACTCTTCATTACACTGAACAAAACAAGAACAGGATTAGCAAAGTAATTGGAATGCATAATAGGAGTAAAATCATCACGTAATTAGTGATGTGCATCACTTGAACACAAAAAAACCTCTCATAAGAAAAAATGTACAGTAGGCTACATAAGAAAAATTGGTATGCAATTACTATGCCAAAAATTCAGTTGAAAATGCAGAAACAACAGGTAGAAAAAGCAGTGTTAGGCACAATAATAATATATGTTATGTGATAAGCTGTAAAACAATTCTTACACAATGATACATTGCACATTGTACAGGTAGTTTTTGTTTTCTGTGTGTATTTAACAGCAGCAGATCCCCCTAGTATTTCTGTGAAACTTCATGGGACTTACGTGTCTCTACGGTAACAAAAGGGTTAAGGTAGAAACAAACTACATGGAGAAAATGACATCCTGCATCAAACTAGGCCCTTTGGCAGTCGCTCTTTCAACTTGACCTTGGAAGAATGGGCAGTAGAACTTAAGTCTCTGGCTAGGCAACGTTAGCAGTAAGTGCACCTGTCTTTCCCCCTGTTTCCTGGGTCTATCCTCTTCATGCCCCACAGTGGGGAGTACTGGCCTCTAAGCGCCCTTGACACATAGTCACTAGCTGCCCAGGGCTCTAGGGAACCAGCCTCTCACACAATGAGGGATGCGGGGCTGCAGAAATCCAGTGTGTGCAAGAGCAGTTGTCTGTCAGGGGCATACCACAGGTTAGAAGTGTTCAGGACTTCATGGCAACTCACTAAGGGCAGGGCTCAGTTGAGATACCCCAGTTCACCTTCCCAACAGCTGGGAGTGAGCTAAGTCTTGGGTGCGATTGTGGTAGGACCCAAAGCTACATGAAATAGGTGCAGTGTGTAAGTAATTCAGGTGCTACCTCTCTCCCCTCTCCCCAGCTCTTATTCTAGGAACAACAAAGGAGTGTGATTTTTCAAACAAAATAAACCTGCTAGTTCTAACACATATTAAGACAGGTAAAGAAATCATTCTAATTGAAACAAGGAAAGGCTGAGAGTTCCTTATCAGACCCGTCTCTCTTAGGATTCCCTCCCACAGGGACTTTCCACAATGAATTTGTCCAATGAATTAATGAACTCTTCAATAAATTGTTGCAGATTTTGTAAACATGTCTGTACCTCAACAAGCATTTACCATTCTCCTGTCGTATCTGCCACGAAGCAAGGGAGGTTCAGAGGGATGAAGCAGTCTAAAGTCTCTCACCTGGAAGTGGCAAGGTGAAGCTTGAACCTGTGTCTATTCAGTTTACAAGACTATGTGTTATGCATTGCCAACACTGATAGAATAATGGGGCCAAATTAAAAATAGAATAGGGAATTGGGTTTGCTGGTAGTGAATAGTCAAAAGAAGGCTCTTTCCTGTCCCTATCCAAGACTCTGCCTACAAGAGGCTACTGGGTAGCTTGCAGATATTGTTTCCGCCCACATAGAATCAGTCTCATTTTATCATTATTATTGTTGTTAGGTATCATCCAGTCGGTGTCCAACTCATAGCAACCCTATGTACAACATGTGAAATAGTGTTGTTATCAGTGCTTCTCTGCTGTTCATAGGGTTTTCAATGGCTGACTGATTTTTGGAGTGGGTTTCCAGGTCCTTCTCCCAAGTCTGTAGTACCTGGTGTTCACAAGTGGCCCCCCATCCAAGTGCTAACCACGCCTGACCCTGGTTAGCTTCTAAGATCTGACAGGATCGGATGCCACACCAGTATGGCTGCAGGCTTAACATTATTAGGGGAGTAAATAATTCCTGGTTTGGTTCTCTGAAACTATGGCCTCTTCTAACAATTCCCAGAGAAGATAGGAGGCGATTCTCTGTGTATCCCTGGGAAGGTGGGTACTAATGATTATGGTTAATCAGCTCAGTTCAGATGCTCATCACTTAGTGTCATTCTCTCTGCAAAGACTCAAGCATCTCAGTCCGGTTGGCTGTGACCTCAGGGAAGTGTGGCTATGTTAAACTACCAGCGAAAGGGAGAAGGAGAGAGGAAAGATACACCAAACCCTTGTGAGTCTCTGTTGTACACAGGTATCCTGACCATCTCACTTAGCCCTCCTCATTGCTGGCCCCAGGGCTTCCACAGAGCCATGTGCAGGGCAGGCAAGGCCTGTCTGAGCCCATGTGCTTGTCTGTCTCAAAGCTGTCCCTCACCAGCAGATGCTGTCTTCATCAACTTAGTCTTATAAAAATGGCATGCTCAGTATAAACTGACAATGTTACAGAAATTTCCCTGATTGTTAAATCTGAAAGTATTTGACTTTTTCTTTATTTTTGTCAGTGCTGGGGTTCAAACTCAGAGCCTTATGCATGCAAGGTAAGTATTCTACCCTGAGCTACATCCCCAGCCCCAACACCTTTATGACGGCCTCTCATGTTTCCTTTCTGTCTGAGATTGAGAAGCATTGGGTATGCAGAGACTGTGGCATCTACCAAAGGATGGCTTTGGGTTCTAGTCCTGGCCTCAGATAAGCTCCCCGCCATGCAGAAAAATAGCAGCCTAAGCAGTTGAGCAGCCAGCTGCATGGAGCAAGCAGCTGTCTTCTAAGAGCCCAGGGAACAGGGAAAACTCCAATGTTTAGAGTTCATCTCTGTGCCCCTAAGTTAACACAAATGCAAATACACACCAGCATAGGGAAATGCATGTGTAAACACCTGAACAGATGTGTACTTTGGTGCACCTATACATATTCCTACCCATACATATTTATATGCACACATATTCAAATATACCTTCTCATGAAATAGGAAAAAACCACTTACCACATAATCATAAGGACTACCATTTTAGAAAACAAATCTAACTGTGCTACTTGATGATAGTTTGCAATTATTGTTAATTCTGTTGAAGATGTCAATGGCATTGTGCTTTAATAGGAAAATTCCTTAGTTTTGAAGATGCATATTGAAGTATCTAGTAATGAAATGTCATGATGTTTATAATTCACATTTGAGTATTGAAGCAAAAATATATAGATGAACCAAATATGGCAAAATATTAAAATACCATGTTTTCATATTTGCTTTTTGAGTTCCTGTATGTTTAACTTTTTTCCTTATTAAAGGTTAAAATAAGACAATGATTCTGAATTTGTTGATGTTGCCCTTCTTGCTATGGTTGTGAACTTTGCTACCCAAAATAATGTTTCTTAGCTAGGTTCCATGGCAAACATCTATAATCCCAATACTCAGGAGGCTGAGTCAGGAGGATCTTGAGTTGGAGGCCAAAGGCAGCCTGTACAACTTAATAAGAGTGTGTCTCAAAATAAAGATAAAGGGGAGGAGGTGCTAAGGGCATGGCTCAATGGTAGAGCACTTGCCTACCATGTGTGAAGTCCTGGATTCAACCCTCCTCTCATTCCTGTATTGAAAAAAAAAAAAAAAAGACTAGAATCTTTGACCTCACCTCGGAACTTGCTGGACAGATGATTAGATAATGTGCCCAAACTACTGGGCAAGTATGTGTCTTAATAAGATTCCCGGGTGATTTGCATATACACTTGTTATGGACTGCATGTTGGTATCTCCTCAAAGTGTGTTTATTGAAGGCATAACCCTGAGTGTGGTGGATTTGGAGGTAGAGTCCTTGAGAAGTAATTAGGTTTAGAGAAAGTCATGAAGGTGGGGTCACCATGAAGAGATTAGTATCCCTGTAAGAAGAGGAAAACTCCAGAGCTGTCTCTCTTCACCACATGAGCACATGGCCTGAAGGTGGCCTGCCACCTGTAGTCCAGGAAGAGAGCCCATGGCACAGAATGGTCTGACTCTTAGATCTTGGACTTCCAAGTTCCTCCAGAACTGTAAGAAATCAATTCCTATTGTTGAAGTCACAAGGTCTGCAGTATTAGTTATGGCAGCCAGAGTAGACCAAGCCAGAACTCAAATTTGAGGATCTGGTCTAAAAACAAAGGCAAGGTTCATTGTTATGGCAGGTGAGGCCTTTCATTACTGTACCTGTAATTACCTATGTAGTCTGGTCTCCCATCATGACTGTATGATGGTAGTGAGCCCTTATTGCACAACAAGCATGATGTGCAATTCCCAAATGGCCTAATTTTGCACAGCAGCAATTTTGTCCAAGAAGTTCTCTTTGCCAAATTTCCTTCTGTTTGCATCCGTTTACCTAACTCTGAATTTTTAAGAGAATAATCTACACTTCCTTATCTCTTAATCCTTCTTTGACCCTCTTAGCAGATTTAGGGTCCCTATATTTCCAAAATACCTGGTGCTTATTCCTGATTAGAGACTTACCATCATATATTATCAGAGCCTACTCTCATGTCTTTCTCACCCCAGATTGAATTTCATGGAGTGAAGACCTGAATATTATTTTTATGGCTCTGCCTAATACCAGGGACCTTATAGACCTTTAGATGCTGAATAAATGTTTGCTGAATAAATCAATGAACCCATATAATGCTTGTAGGCAGACATAATCACATAAGTAAACAGACACACAAAGGTATAGCCATGTACACATGCAGCTTAATTTTACTAAAGAAAATAAAAGGAAGAGGTCAGTGCACAATTTCTGTACACAGATTAGAGAGCTAATCCGCTGATGAGAAACGCAGAAGGAGGTATAGCCCCTGGCTGTCCTCCTAGGGTGCCAATCTCACACATTAGAATCCTCAAGTTTTAAAAATGCTATTACCTGGCTCCTCCTTGAGACAAAATAAGTCAGAATTCTGTGAAAGTGGGCCCCAGGCATTGGTACTTTTTAAATATAAAACATTTGAAGAAATTCTAATTTGAGCAGGGCTGATAACCTCTCCTTACTTGCAGTACATCTCAATATCATGACCAGTGAAAATAATTTCTGTTGTTATGTAACTAATGAGATGAGAAAAATTTTATTCCCTGAGTTAATTTGGGATATTAAATTTTGCTACACATATTCTGTATTTTTAAATGTGCTGTTAAAAGTGAGGCCCTTTTAAGTTCTGAAGTTAGAAGTCTTGGCTTCTCTGGTGTGCAGTTCAGCAAGGAAACCCTGGTGAGAGACATTGCTTTCCATCATCACCCACTGGCTGCCTATGGTGCTGAGAGGTTTGGGGACCACATTACTAAACCCCTGAGTTAACCTCCACGTCACTTCCTTTGCTAAACCCTACAAGCATCTTTTGGAAATCAGTGGTTTCAACTCCATATCCTTTTCCATCCCAGTCTCTTCTACCTGCATTTTAATTCTTAGAGCTTTTCTCATTTGGATTCTCCCTCACCATTCTGGGTTTTCTGTGAGTGATCTCACCTCAACATTAACTTCAATGATCATCATTCTGCCAATGACTCCTTGTCTTCATTTCTTAGGGCTGCCATAGCAAATTACAGTAAACAGTGTCACTTAAAACAACAGAAGACTATGTATTCTCTCATGCTTTGGCAGCCAGAAGTCTGAAATCCTGGAGTCTTCTGGACTATGGCCTTTCTGAAGCCTCTGGGGTGGATCATTCCTGTCTGTTTCAGCCTTTGGAGCTCCCTGGCTTGCCACTGCAATGATTTAATCCCTGCTGTTGTTATTATACTACATTCTGCCCTCATGTGTGGGTCTCTGTCTTCTGTTCTCATAAGAACCCCTGTCACACTGGACTAGGAGCCCACCCTTCCTCAGCATGACCTCGCCTAAATTCATTATGTCTCCCCTCACCCTATTTCCCATTAAGTCACATTCTGAGGTATGAGAGGCTAGTCCTTTGACATATTTGGGCCGGGGGGGGGAGGAGACACAATCCAACCCATAATATTCCCACATCTCCATCTCCTGAATTTTCCTTGACTCAGAGCTCTACAGTCCCTTTCTCCACTGAAATACAAATTCAAATAAACATGGAAACAGGGACTTTGTTTTCTTCCCTGCTATAGCCTTGACACCTAGGACATTTTGCGAGATAGTCAAGAAATCTTTGTTAAATTGATAATGAATAAAAGGCCAGACTTTGGGGGGGTTGCTTACTAATATATCACCAGTGTCTTGTGTAGCCCCTTGCATATAGAAATCAATTCATAAATACTGCTTGAATAAAATGTTGAATTATCCCTCTCCTTATGTAGGGAATTGGAACACACAGTGCTGCAACAGCCAGAGGCAACCATTCTGGAGAGGATGCTCAACAAGGAGATCAGTGAGTGGCCAAAAAGAGCCCTGCTTTGTATGAATATTCTGAAATGCCAATACCGTTGTTGCTCTTTTTTAAAGTACACATCCAGCCCCAACAGGAACAAAGGAGTAATTCTGACAGCTTCTATGTATCTGGCACAAGCAATCATAGGTCCTCTGGAGGGCTCTCTTCCTGATGTCAGATTTCCATGGGGAAAGCAGCAGGCAGGGATTTTGGGGTCAAGGTTCCACCCACCCAGTGTCATACTTCCTCTTGGACCACAAGGTTTACAATGAATACTCTTAGTACAATTGGCCACAAGAATTTGTGCTTTGTTATCAAGTAGATGAAAATAGATCTATTATGCAGTAAAATAGACACAGTTGTATGTATTTAGTATTAATACCCTTGGGTTGATAGCAGCTGTATTTTCTCGGTGTGAAAGTGCTTTCACGTGCATTCTCTCCATTGATTTACACACACACACACACACACACACACACACACACACACACACACTACTTGTGGCAAGAGTTACTATCTTCCCTGCTATCCATTTATGGAATTAAGACTCCATGCAAGGCTATTAGCATGGTTTCTGGAATACATTTAAAATGGGAGGGATACATGTAGCACAGCTGGAAATGAAAGCCAGGTTTTCTGAGTGCTAGACAATTGTCTCTCCCTCTTGCACTGTCTTCCATGGAGAGAAGAGTTTGCGGCAGTGGGTTGGTATGACTTAAGGTTCTTCATTGGCGCCCAAGACGAGAAAATCGCAGGAAGCTGGTTGCTCCCACCTGTTGGTGCTTGCTCCCAGGAGCTCCCCAAAATCTGTCCCATTCATATGGGCACCAGCTAATCATAATGGAACACTTCTCATGTGTCCAAACACTTTTCTAAGTGCTGTTTATCTATTGCTTCATCTGCCCTCACAACGTAAGTTTGGGTTTGGATTATTATCACCTCCATTCTACAGAGGAGGAGACTAAAACCAAGAGAAATCAAGTGACATTTTTTTTCTGAACCCAGGGCCTCACACATACTTTGCAAATGCTCTACCACTGGGCTACAATCCTAGCCGTTTGTTTATTTTTTGTCTTGAGACAGGATCTCGCTAAGCTGTGCAGGCTGCCTCTGGCCTTGAACTTGTGATCCTCCTGCCTCTATCTTGAGTCACTGGAATTATAGATGTGTGCTACCTCACCTGGTTCCAGTGACATTCCCTAGGCTACATAATGAATTTTAGAGCCAAATGTTATACGCAAGCAGTCTGATTCCAGAGCCAAAACAGTTGACCATTAAGTCACATCACCTTCTGTACCATGTTCAGCCTGTGTCTTTTATATCACCATCTCTGTCACCCTTTTGTATGGAAATCTGAGTTTATTTACATTCTGGCTTTTCACTGGATCTGGTTCTCTCATCCTCTTTGTCTGTCTGTGATAGGGAAAAGGGAGAAGAAAAAAATCATTTGGACTAAAAGGAAGACTTTATTAAAAGTGCTTGCGATGTTCTTGTAGGACATTAGTACTTATTCATTGGTAGTACTTAGTGAGTAATTATAATAATTATACAAAGCAAACAAATTAGCTAAGTTAACTTCTCACTAAAGCTCATTCCAATGAGGTGTACAAAAGAAAATGAATTCTTCCACTTATTGTTCAACCGAATGGGAATTCTAAAGGGGAAAGATCATTCTAACAGGGATAATTAAAAGAGACATCACTTACACATCACATTAAAAGTGTACACACATGCACGCACACATAACTGCTACTTAAGGCCTATGTGCAAAGATGTGGATTTGGAGACCAATTTCAAGGTGGCTTATTTTAAGTAAAAGCAGTGAACACTTGTGATTGAGAACTGCAGCAGTACCTTTAAAATGCTCATATTTCTGAAATAATGAGCTACTTTGCAAGATGACAGATTTAAATGGTGAAGCATACACTTCAAAATACTTGCTGTCTAGGCAAGCCTGTGATATTTCTACAAATAGAGCTTTCATAGTCTGGGGGGAATTGGGAAGGGTATATTGAGCACTTCTCAATTTTAACAAGCACTTTATTTTGCAAAGTTCTTCATAATCACTTTAAATAATTGTTCCTTCCAACAGCTCTGTTATTCCCATTTCACAAATACAGTAACTGATGCAGACAGAATAAAAGGAATTTTTTAGAGCCCACTTCCTGGCCAATAACAGGGGCTTAATGATCTTACCCAGTTGAAAATTATGAGAAATCAAACTAGCTATTTAAGGGTTGATCTGGGAGGTTCTTAGAAGGATCACTGAGGTGGGAAACCGTGGTGCTTATGCAGTTCTGGTGGAATCTGTGCTGCAGTTAGCATGAAGGGCTCCAAAGATCTCCTTTGGATGATCAGACATGGGAGGGGGTCAATGGATGGAGTCATCCAGGCTCCAGTCTGGTTTATCCGCTAATATGTCACATTTTCTTGTTCTATATCCACTCATTCAGCAGCAATTAGTGAACATCAACAAAAAATCTGTAAAGTCTTCTAACCAAAAGGTGACTTGGAAATCTTGCCTCTGCATTTTGCCATGCAACACTCACATTCTGATCAATCATGTTCACAATATTTTGTACCTGAACTGTTCCAAGTTAGATACAATTTGGATGCTGAGTGAGAAGTGAAACTGTCTAGTTTTATGGACCATAGTTGTAGAGACATCACAAACCCTGGAAGATATTTGCCTACATATGTCCAAGATCAACTGACCTGTGACCCTGCTCATCGTCTGAAGCCCAAGGTAAGCTCACTTTCTCTGTGAAAGCTTTCTGGGCTGGTTCATCCTCTGATCTTCAACACCTGGGCTTGATACTATGCAGGCTTCCATTGCACTTCAATTCTGTTCAACACTTGTTTGAACATTTTGTGTGTGTGTGAGATCCAATGCTCCATTCTGGGAATACTATGTCATAGCTTTTATGACATCTATTTTTATTTCTTTCTTAGTTTGACCTTTTTTTTTTAACCTATGAGATCATGAAATCCTGAATAACAGGATGCAGTATATACTTCCTCTGAATTCCTCCTAGCCAGCTCAACACAACACTTTGTATAAGTGAGATTTGATGATAGCAACTAGCAGAGTCTCATAAATAAATTCCAGTGCAATTCACCAATTTACTATATTTACCAAATTCTTATAAGTCAAAAGGGAATGTTGCATCTTATTTTCTAAGTTATTCTTTTTTTTTTTTTTTTTTTACTTTTTGGGTCGGGGGTGGGGAGAAGTGTTTCATGTATGTGGGTGAGTGTGTATGACTGTGATGGTGTGTGGTCTGTGCTAGGGATGGAAAGCAGGGTCTTGTACATGCCAGACAAACCTCTTGTCCCTACTTATTTATTGGTACTTTCAAAATTTGGCGGATGGGGGTACCTGCTTGTTAGAGATGCAATCTAGGGCTGTGGGAGTTCCCTCTCCCGCTGAGTTTACACCCCCAGTCCAACTAAATGAATCATTTCAAATTTCTGAGTTTTTTCTTTGGTGTCATAGAAATCCACTCAAACTCCTTTTTGGCTCCAATTATTACCTGGCATACATTACCCTTCCTTTTTCCTCTTTTTCATTGACCTTCTGAATAGCTTTTAAATTTGCACTGATCTGTGATAAGACAGGGAATTCTGCCACTCCTTGACAGATATTCTGTCATTCCGTGCATTTCATAAAGACAGAAGAGGCATTAGAAATTAGCAATGTCACCTCCAACGTCAAACTCAGTTAACAATCCTTTCCTGTTCATTTCCATACTCTACTTAGTCCAAAGTTTTTACTGTTGTCTTCTTTTTTGAAACTGAAAAACATGTCTGAATTTACAAGGAATGGTGACAGGAGATGTAGCTGATGTGAAAAAGCCAATGCAATGGGGAGGGGGAAGATTGTATTCAAACACATGGCTATTACAGTTATAATATTATGTTCGAGAAAGATTTCAGAATTCAGTGTCTTCTATTTGCAAACAATAAACCTGAAATCCAAAAAAGTAAGCAATTTATCCTGGTCACCTAGCAAGTCAACAGGAGATGTTGAACTCTAATCTGAATTAGAGACTTGCAGACTGGTTTCTCCAATTCAGTCAATATAAAATCCCTTTATGAAGTAGCACATGGTGGAATAATGAACTGTTATGCTGCCTTTGGAGATGGATACATCATAATGGTTTTAAGCACAAAATTTTGAGTTAGGTGGCTCAGGATTTTCAAAATCAGTCTTATGAAATAACCTTGAACAAGTTACATACTTTCATGTAGTGTCTGTTCCCTCCTCTATAAAATGAAGATAATTATAGTGTCTACAGGGTTATTGTGAGTATTAAATGAGCTAATGGCTCACAATCTGGCATGCTGTGAGGCCAAAATCATGGCTCCTACTATTATATATCCACCATTTAGAAATAATTGTGAAGCACACAGATGAGTTCTTTGGCAAAGAGCAATCCAATAACACATGTTGAATCTCCAAAGTACCCATTGGTGACCTATTAAACTAGGACATTACCCACTTGCTGGGTTTATTCATTTTCTCAGTCATTGGGTGCTTGCACAAGTATTTAGTGGGTCCTTACTCAGTACCATATACTATGGAAGGTACTAGCAATACAAGGTGATTTAGATGTGGCCTCTGTCCTTGAAATATTCTCCTAGAAAAGTAATTGTATTGGACTGACAAGGGTACCTGTAGAATTGCTTACAAAGTAGCCTAGAGGAAGGATTGAGTCTGACCTTTCTGAAACCAAATGGGTTTTAAAGAATCAGAGAGCACTGTGAATCATTGAACTCTGTTTCATTTCCCAGGTTTCTATCATCAGCCCCATGATGAAATAACACCAGGAAAATCTGTTCTCTTCTAATATGTGCAAACAAATTCAGAAATGACATATTGCAAAGGTAGGTCAAATCTGATTTAACATCCACCTAAGGAGCCCTCCCTTGTTTTGTTTGCTTCCTCTGTTTCCTCCTTCCCTAGAGCCTGCCAGGGAAGGTTGCATTGTGATGCGATGGTACACATAGGCCACTCCAGTGATGCTTCTATTTTTGAAGGACAATGAAGGAGAGTTTTGGGAGGGATGATTCATTTGTTATTTTCCTTCTGGATGAGATCAGATAGCACTTGGAGGAGATGGAGAATCATACGTTATTTTCACTTATCAGAAAAAGTTCTATGGCAAAAATGAAATGAAAAATGTCTTTGTGGAATGGAAGACGAATGTCACTAAGAATGTTGTCAGGGGTAATAGGAAGGTTGCAACTCACCTCTTTCTCGGTGATTCAGGAAGACTGAGACTCTAGAGGCTTTGCTCTGGCCATGTGTCAGTGGGGGTGCATGGAACATGGGTAACTGTGTGATTGAGTCCATTGCCCTTTCCACCATGAGAGGGCTTTGCTACCTTCATGAGCTGAGAACACTTTCAGTAACCTGTGGGGATCTTCAACGAGTATTAGTTTGATTTTTCTGTTTTTTTCCAGTAGTGCTTCTTTGTCTGGTGTTCTCCTGCCCTCTGACCATCACTTGTTCCTCTATCATCCACCTTATTGCTATGGTGCCCTTTAAGAACACCAAGGGACTCAAACCAGAACCTGGAGCCGATGCTTTCCTCTGCAGTACTGGGCTTGTGCCACATACAGTCCTTCCTACTTCCTTCGGCTTCCCTTCATACACTTTCTGCTTCCACTCCAGCCCTATCTAGCATCTAGCAGGATGCTGTGCCACACAAAGCATTCAATACATATTATTTAGATTAAGTAGAAGCAATGACTTGACAACAGATGAAGAAAATAATCAAAATGGAAAGATAATGTTACACAGTACAGAAGATAAAATGGATCTTAGCAGCCATAGAATTAGCTGAAGCATCTTTTTGATCTACTTTGTCCAACTTTAAAGGAAACAAGCTTCACTACGAAGGCTCAAGTTCGCTCTTTGCCTCCCTGATTTGTTTTTGTTGTTGTTGTTTGCTCATTTTTTGTTTGTTTTTCCTATATTCCTGTGTCTTTGTTAAGTTTCTCTCTGCTGTATTTCTGGGGCAGAATCCTCTGTGGCTGCTAATTGTGCCTTCATGGATACACAGTGCTTTACATGGCCTTGACAGATGATTGTGCCCTTAACATGTTTACAGTCTCCAAATACTTTCTCCTTTTTCTTCCTCAAAAGTGCCTGGGATATGTAGACAGAGATACCTCCTTACACAGCTGACTTCCTTTGCCCTGCCTTAGATTCAGGGAAGAACTCTGTAGCCAAAAATTAGAATCAGGTTTGCTGAAGCTGTTTTAAGACCTTTGGTCAGTAAAGGAAGAAGAATTCAATGGGTAGAGGGCTTGGAAATGGGGTAGGGCAATCAAAATGTGGCCTCTGTGTAATGCAGCTGGACCCTTGAAGAATCTTTCTCTTCAGCTTGTTCTGACATTACCCTAAACCTTTGCATCATCTTCCATGCATAGCTACTGTAGGTACTGAGTGGCTCCCACTGGCTCCCAGATTTCCAGGACATGAGTGTCTGGATTCCAGACCTACCTATACCTGTTCAAGCCCCTGTATTCCACTGAACATTTGTCCTGTCCTTTTTGATTTCCAGACCTCATATTCATTTTACATCCACTGTCATCTGTTCAGGTGGGGCCCTCAAAAGGTTTACCCATCGCATTGTCTGTTGATGGGTTTTCCTCTCCAGCTGCCAAATTACCATTTCCATAAGACATACAGGCTTTTCCATATGCCTGTCATCTGGTCAAGGACCTTCAGTGGCCCCCACTGCCTGTGGAAAGGCCCTGAAGGACTATTGCTGATTGATGGATCACTCTGCAGACTCCGCATGGTGCCTGTGTTTACGAGGCCCTGACACAGCTTTTAATGACCACTCACATTAATCTCTCTTTCCAAAAAGGTCTTTGGAGATATTTAATGTGCAGCCGGTGTCTCTTTCAAGTAGATGGGTATGCCTGAGAGGTGGAAGGAACTCCAGAGGAACCATTGAGTCTAAACAACATTTTGAATGACATACCTTCTTTAGGGATATTTCTCTAAACTGATCAGCTTGCTAGAAAGTGGAATCTGCCTTCATTTTCAGCATCACTCCTGAATTTGAATGCTGTTGGTGTCTCAGAACACTGTGATGTTCCTTTTGACAGCTAGAGCAAAGTCTAATTACGGAAAGATAAATATGAGTTCCAACTTCTTGCTTTTCCCCAGGATGTCACAACCCCAAATGTTTCAAGAGTTCCAAATGTTGTGAGTCACCATTATTTTGCAGGAGAAAAGTTTATATTATTAAATCTACTCTTAGCTGTACAATTTCTTCAGAGACCTAGAGCCCTTCCTGCCTTTACAAATCTAAAGAAATTGGATAAAGAGACAACAACTCTAGCGTTCCTGGAGACACTGGATAGTTTGATCTATTTTTACTGAAGGCTATTCCCAAGGGCAATGCATCTCTGATTTTTTTTTAATCAAATAGTGTGAATCGAAAGTTACAGCGTGACCTCTGGAGCAGACACCACATGATGTCAACAGCAGCTGTGAATAGTGTGAACAAGGAAAAGCAGTTGTCTTGGTCTTAGTATGAGAAAGAAACCTGACCCTATACTGAGGAAGCAAATGCAAGAGCAGGAGGGATTGCTTTATGTTTGGGATTGCAGCATTTTGTTCTGCTGTACACTATTGTCGGGTCATCAGTTAAGTCTGAGCTAGGAGAGCCACTGCACCCAGCTATTACAAGTTAGGAATATCCGATTTTTCTCTGCTGTCAAATCTTCCTTACTGAGTGAGCAGCACAGGTAGATGCTACTGAGAAATCTCAGTGGATGGAGGGACCCAGAGCAATTGATCATAGAGAAAATCACATTTACATTTGTTTCTGAACAGCAGTAACAACCATTATCAAATTTATAAATCAGAGTCTTATTGATACTTATAATTAGATCACCATTTTTTTAAATGTGGGAGTTCTGAGTTTCAAACTTAATAATCTCTATACCTAAAGCAATTGATTAATTAATTACTTGATTAATTGATTGATTAATTAATTAATAAAAAACAGAAAGGATACTGTTGAATATTTCCCTTTTCCCTAAGAGTTAGGCTCATCTTGTGCACTCTTGTAGCCCATCTGGTAACTCCAAAATTTTTGCAAAACCTGAAATCATATGTTCTTTGGTTTTTCTTCGAGTTTGGTGAATCCCCAGAGCCCAGGGATTAGGTCAGCCTTATTACTGTTCTGCATGATGCGTGCTTCTAGGATGATGCTTGACACACTATGCACATCTAGTAAACACATTGCATGAATGAATGACTTTATGAACTTGCATCTTCGGCACTTCTGGTTTCAGACAATAATCTTCATTTGCTTAAACTGTCATCACAGTGCCTACCTCTCTGAAACCCCAAGTTTAAATCTCTATATTATTTCTGCACTACATCACCTTTCCCTCATTAAGCACAGAGCTTATGCAACTAAGAAGAACCACTCTGTACTATTTTCACTCCAAAGGAAGAAGAACAAGAACACAGCTAAATCAGTTGTGTTCATCCCTGGGCAGGAGTAGCTAAGGGAGAGATGTGATGCTCTAAAGAGGCCTGGGGTTTAGCTCAGTTAGAGTGCTGCAGTATACTCTACTCTACCAAGCACTGCAAAAACAGAAGAAGGACATGGCAATTCACTCCCAAAGTAATCAGCCATTGAAAACCCTATGAGTGTTACTCTGAATTGGACCCAACCTGATAGCACCTAACAACAACAATGGGGGCTAGTTTCTGGGGTGAGGGACATAGCCAAAGACAGGTGATGTGGACAGTATGTGCAGAGGCAGGAGGCAACTGGTTCCAGGGACCAGCTGGAGATCATGCCAGTTTCTGAGAAATAGACCAGTGTATAGCCAAAGACCCAGATGGGATACCAACCAAGATAGTGGGATCATCTCAGTTAGGTTTCTTTTCCTTAGTGATTTCTGGACATTGGAAAAATGCCTTGAATTTAATAACCACTCCAGGGGAAAAGAGTAGAGAGAAAGGACTCTCAATTGATGCTGTCTCAAAAAACTAATCCAAATAAAGCCTCCAAAGCCATAAATAAATAAATCAATGCAATGTCACATTCACATAATATGACCACAAAAATATCCTTATTCTCTCTTGCTAAGAGACTGTGAAAAGAAATAAATGAATTTAGAGAAAAGTAAAGACAGTTTGAGTGTTCATGTCTAATTATAAGAAACTGATTGAGGATCATTTTTGGAAAGTTTAAATTGAAAAAACTAGCTTCAAGAAATAGGTGGCTGCTTCTGTTGTTAGAATGATGAACACCTTAATATTACTTTCATTTACTAACCCACCTGTTCTTTTTGAACAAATCTTCCCCTCATTTCACTGCATTATATGCTAAGGGATGAATGATGAAACTTAAATATATGACCTCCAAATAATTAAGTCTGATATTTCCTTTCAAAAATGGAATCTCTGAGTATAAGGCCCTCACTATTGGTTTTTTTTTTTCTTAAGATGAGAGAGAGAGAGAGAGAGAGAGAGAGAGAGAGAGAGAGAGAGAGAGAGAAAAGAGCCTGCTGTGGCTGAAATTTTAATTTTTAGACTAGAATATCTCCAGAAGCTTCTTAATAGGACTTTTGAATTCATGTTCTTGAGGAGACTCTCTATAGCCTGCTGGGGTGTAGGAGGAAGCTGTTATTCACTGGATACATGAGAGAGAGGGCACAGCACCTGCTGTGTACAATCTCAAATTTTGAAATAATCACTCATTTTGGCATGACATTCAGCCAAGAAACTGATTTTAAAAACTATCTGCATTAAAAAAAAAGGTTTCTATGGATTCTGCTCTGTCCATGTGTAAAGAGTGTAGGGTTTATGGTTGCACTGTCAATTTGGGGCCGGGGGGATGTAATAGCTGGTTCACTTGAAAAATATGTAACAAGGTTTGCTGTCTGAAAGAGCCAGTCCTGCCACAATGAATTGTAAAAAGTCTGTTTCAGTCATCAAATATTAGCATACGACCCATTCTCACAGCCCTGCTTTTCCTTTTTCCCTTCATCTCTTCTTCCTGTTCTTCTTCTCTCCCTCCTCCTCCTCCTCTCTTTCACTCTATTTTGGATATATGATTTGCATGTAGTAAAATTCATTGATCTAAACTATTCACTTGTTTGAATTTTGATCCCTACACATGCCCATGTGACCAATAACCATGATGTGACACAGAGTATTTCCTTCACCCCAGAAAGATTTCATGTGATCCTTTCTAGTTCAGAGTCACTGAGTTCTGGTTTTCATGATCAAAATGTTGCCTATTCTTTGATTTCACTTAAATGGAGAGCTGCGACAAAGCACCATCCTGAGAGGGAAGCTATTGTCCGAGTCAAAGATACTCTGGGGGCCTGAAAACAAGGAGCAATCACAAGTCATTTGAATATACAGTATGCACCTTTTGGGCGTGACTTCATTTCAGTGAAGTGTTTTTGAAATTCTCTCAATGTTGAATAAAAGTAGTTTGGTCCTGTCTATAGCTGAACAGTATGAAAATACCATTCGGTTGTAGAAAATACCAGAATTTATATATCAGTTTTCTTGTTGAGGAACCTTTAGCCTGTTACTAGTTTTGACTATTACAAATAGAACTGTTACAAATCTTTTCCTGGACATCTGTTTTTATTTTTTGCTTGGTAAAACCTAAAGATATGATCACTGGGTGATAGGATAAATATATGCTTAATTTTTTCAGATTTTAATAAGTAGGTCTTTGAAGTTATTGAATTATGTTTTTTGATTCCTCCAAATATGAGCGTTCACTTGCTCCAAATCTTAACTAACATATGGTATTCTCAATATATTTTTTTACTTATTTAGTATATTTACATTTACCTTTTAACTTCAGCCACTCTGGTGGTTGTAAAATGATATCTCATTTTATTTATTTATTTATTTATTTATTTATTTATTTATTTTGGTAGTGGAAATTGAACCCAGTAAACATGAAATCTACCACTGAACTACAGTTCAAACCCCAGGTATCACATCTTTAAAATGTTCATTTCCCTGATGACTACTGACATTCAATATCTTTTCATATTTATTAACTCTCTGTGTAGCATCTTTAATGTATGAAGCCTCTGTTCAATTATTTTGCCCAATTATTATTGCACTGTTTAACTTTTAAATGTTGATTTGTAGAAATGCTTTTTATATTTGAGATATAATTTTTTTTTGTCAGATACACATAATGTTTTCATATGTAATATTTCACCCAGACTTGGGTATGCCTTTTCATTCCTTTCCCCATGCCTTTCAAAAAGCAATGGCTTTTTCTGGGCTTGGTGACAGATACTTGTAATCCCAGCCCTTGAGAGTCTGGGGCAGGAGGATCACAAATTTGAGACCACCTTGGGCTTCATAGAGAGTTCCAGGCTAGTGAGACCCTGTTTCAAATAGATAGATAGATAGCTAGCTAGCTAGCTAGATAGATAGATAGATGTAATAGCTTTTATTTTGGAAAAATCCAATGTATCAATTATTTTCTTTTATGTTATTGATGTCCTAAAAATACATTTTTGTCTACTTTGAGGTTGCAAAGATAGTCTTCTATGTTTTCTTCTAAAGTTTTATAAATTTGCTTTTAGATTTAGTATTATGATTTTTTTTACTTTTTATTTTTCTGACACAGAAAGATTATACACATTTATGGGGTACAGTGTGATGTTTCAGACATGTATACATTGTATAATGTGCATTCCAGTATAAATATATCTGCTCAAACATTTATTATTTCTTTGTGGTGGAAACAATCACAATACTTTCTTCTAGCTTTTGTGAAATGTACCACAAATTATCATTATCTATAGTCATCCTGGGCTGGGATTTAGCTCAGTTGGTAGAGCGCTGCGCTGCAGTCTGAGGTCCTGAGTTCAATTCCCAGCACCGCATAAATGGGAGAAGGGCCTGGCAATCCACTCCCAAGGCAATCCGGAAACAGTCAGCCATTGAAAACCCCATGAGGGTCACTATGAGTCGGATACTGACTGGACGGCACCTAACAACAACAATAGTCATCTTACCTGTAGCCATAGCCCTGTGGCAACTGATCCCGTCAGATCTTGGAAGCTAAGCAGGGTCGGGCCTAGTTAGTACTTGGATGGGAGACTGGCTAGGAATACCAGCGGCTGTAGACTTGGGAGACGGACCCGGCAACACACTCCCAAAAATCAATCCGCCATTGAAAATCCTATGAACCGCAGAGAAGCACTGGCAATAGTGTTTTTTCTGTTGTTTGCAGGGTGGCTATGAGCCGGATGCTGACTCCACGGCACCTAACAACAACAACATAGTTATCCTACTGTGTATTAGAACACCAGAACACATTTCTGCTATTTGACTATAACTTAGTGTCTATTAATCAATCATTCCACCATCTCTCCTCCCCTCTACTCTCCCGAGCCACTGGTAACTACCATTCTACCCTTGGCATCTATGAGATCAACTCTTTTAGGTTGTACATAGAAGTGAAATCCTGTAGTATTTGTCTTTCTGTGCCTGGATTTTTTTCACTTAACATAATAACCAGTTTTATCAATTACAGGGGGATTAGTGACCCCTTTCTGATTGATTTTTATGTATGCTGTAAAGCTTGAAGTTGTAGGTAATTTCTTTTTCGTATAGATATCCAGTCATTCTGGTACAATTTACTGAAAAGTCAACATTTTACCTATTAAATTGCCTTGATGCTTTTGTCCTAAATCAATTTAACAAATATGTGGGATCCTCTTTGTTTTGTTTTATTGACCTATATGATGTGTAGATATGATTTTTCTTCAAGATATCATCAATACCAGAGTGTCCTGATTACTGTACTTTGATAGTAAATTTTGAAATAAGGTTCTATAAATTCTCTTTGTTCATTCCATTAAAACATTTTAAACTTTTAATTTTGAAATAGCAGACTTACAAATAACTAATAAAGAATACAAAAGAGTCATGTGTGGTAGCACAGGCCTGTAATCCAGCACTGGGGAACACAGTGGGGATCATGAGTTCAATGCCATCCTGGGCTATCTAGTAAGACTGTGTCAAAAATAAACGAAAACAAACAAAAACTTCACCACAATTTCCCAAATGTTAATATCCTACGTAAACCACAGTATAAAACTGATTTCAGAAAATTAACATAGATATAATAATATTATCTAATATATAAATTTTATTCAAAAGTTATTTCTTTCTATTAATCTTGGTTTCTATCAATTATCATTTCCCATTATGGTCTAGAAATGTCATTATTTTGCATTTGTTTTTGAGGATACAATTATAGGTTTAAGAGGTTTTTCCTTCAGCCTATTTCAGCTGTTTCTCCTTTGACTTCTGACCTCTTATGTTAGTTGAAAGTTGAGTTTTTATACTAATTTTCCCTTACATCCTTGCATGCAATCATTTTCATATAGATGCTTTCAATGATTTTTCCTTACCTTGGGTTTTTAGCAGTATAACTATGGTATGCATTATTCTGGTTTTCTTTTTATTTATTCTGTTTAAGCATCAATAAACTTCTTCAATTGTGGATTGAAATCTTGCAATGATTTTTAACAATTCTCAGCCAATAGCTCTTCAGATATTTCTGCTGACCTATGCTGTCTCATTTCCTTCTAAGATTCTAATTAAGCATGTTAGTCTATTCAATATTGTCCCATAGATCTCAGATGATCTGTCCAACTTTTGCCATCAGTTTTCTTTGTATTCCAGTTTATATTAATTAGATGTTTCAGTATTACAGTTCTTTTGTTCTTTTCTGTTATGTCAGTCCAGTGTTTATACAATCACCCGGGTTCTTGAATTTTAATATGATATTTTTATTTCAGCTTACTCACTTGCTTCCATTATTTATATTTTCATCTCTGTACTGAGATTCTGTACATATTCATATATGTAGTTCTACTTTTTCACAAGATCTTGTAACATATTTATTATATTCCTTTTAAAATCCCTGAAGAATTATCCCCATATTTGGAGGTACTCATGGCTCTGCTTCTACTAACATTTTCCTCTCTTGATAAGTAAATAATTTCTTATGTGTTCTATAATCCTATCTAATCCTAATCTGAGAGAATACTAGAGACAAACAAAAACATTCATTTCTATAAAGACACATGCCTTTTTATCTATCATCAGGTTGCTATTATTGAGCTAATTAATTGTGTGTGTGTGTGTGTGTGTGTGTGTGTGTGTGTGTGTGTGTGTGTGTGTATTTCACCTCAGTAAAGGAATTGGGATTATAGCATAGATGAGTTTTCGCCTGTCCCTTTCTGTTTGTCTCCCAGGGGTTTGCAGTTTGAGTCCTTGTAGCATTCTCTCTGCTGTCAGTTTCCATCTCCAACTTTCTGCTCCTCAGTGAATCTGTCTCCATTCTTGATCTCCATCCACAGCCTTTGGTAGTTGAATTTAAGAAAGACCTCATTCACTGTTAAGGACCGTCTCTTGGTTTTTGTGCCATGTTCTCATTTGTGTTGATGGGAAGGTGCAGATCACTCACTGAGGCTCCTCACAACTCTGATTTGCAAGGGTCATCTCTGTGCAGCACCCCAAAATGCTTAAATTTTTTGCTTTCTCCTACTTCTTGCTTGCTGCTACTCCTCCAAAGGTGAAAGGAGCTATTGTTGTTGTTGTTAGGGGCCATGGAGTCAGGTCTGATTCATAGTGGCCCTCACGGGGTTTTTAGTAGCTGATTGTTTCCAGATTGCTTTGGGAGTGGGTTGCCAAGTCCTTCTCCCACTTTTGTGGTGCTGGGGATCTAACCCATGTCCTCAGGGAGTGTGGAGTGGCTATCTACCAACTGAGCTAAACCCCAGCTCCCTTGAAGGGAGCCATAGTCTTGCCATTTCCTAGAAAATGCTTGCCACTCTGAAATTTTTGTTTGATGAATTTTCTTTGTGTTCTCAGTTACTCAGTGGATTAAAGTGAAAACAAAAACAATGTGCTCTAGTAACTGTCTCTTTGGGATTTGTTTGACCCTAAGCAGAAGTAGAAGTTGATCATTCTGCTACTCTTGCTCATCATTACTCTTGTCTGGATTTTGTATTTCCTACTTAAAAGTGTGTACCACTTTTAAATCTTGATTCCCTATGAAGATCTGCTGAGGTCATCATGTTTGGTGCTCTGCTGTCCTCAGAATTTCAGTATTGCTTGGTAGAAAGATCCTATCTTCTTTTGTTCTATTTTTGGACATGAAAAAATGCTCTTGCTGGAATGCATTCCTATTCAACCAGACACCTCTCGGTAAATAGTAATTGGCAGTTAGCTCACTTGAAGCCAATCTCAGGAATGATTTCCTTTCTAGTACACTCCTGGGACCAAAGCTTTCATGGACACAGGAGCAATTGAGCACAATTAAGAGGCACTTCTTTCTATTGCCAATCCCTGAACTGTCAGTTACCCAGAAGTTACTGGTTACTTTTAACTTTCAGTAAACAAACCAAAACCAAAAACTGCTACGTTGGCCTACATTCTGTAAATGAAGTAGGAACTTCTCAATTCTTGAGAATCAAGTAGAGATAGTGGTAGTGAAATTGGAGGGTAGCAGCAGCATGCTTGGCCCTTGTTCTGAGCAAGCTCAACAGTAGTGAATTATCTGCATAGAAGAAGATGATGGATGTTAAAATGGTCTTAAAGAAAGCTTGAGGTCTCCTTTCTACATCGTCTATGCATACCTGGCATGCACAGCCTGACCATCATTCACATTTGCCATCTTCAGAGGGTTTCCACATGATTCAGGGAACACAGAAGCTGAGTTATTTTTGCTTTGTGTCAGATGGTATGGGAAAAGCATTTAAAAATTAAGTAGATATTCAATGTAGTTTCCCTAGAGTCTTGGATGCTTTTCTTTAAGTATTACTCACTGTCAACAAGTTCACAATTTCCTTGCACTTAAATGGCAGGTAGAGACAACAAAACAATAAGCTCCTACTGAATACTTCTGTGACCAACATGGTAGTGTGTTTATAAACATATGGTGTGGAGAGGGAGGAACTAGATGGTGGATTGAAAACACCCTCTGTGACATGCAGTGAGTCAGGAGAGTTAAAATAGTGAAATGTAGATTTTGTCCCGAAGAGAGAAAAATACAAAAAAGGCAGAGGATGCAAGGGGAGTTGAGAAGATAGTCTCAGCTGCGGATAATAAAAGACTAGTTCAGAGAGATGGAGAAAGTGGAACTGGCCACAGAAATGTGGTACCCAGTGTCTCAGTGGGCAAAGAAAATATCCACCCAAAAAGGTAATCCAGTGCTCCCTGCACTGAAGAGCATACCAGTGATAAACATGAACTAATCACAGAATCAGGCTGGGATTTAACTCAGTTGGTAGAGCACTGCTTTGTAGTCTCTGAAGTCCAGGGTTCGATTCCCAGCACCGCAAAAATGGGAGAAGGATGTGGCAATCCACTCCCAAGGCAATCCCAAAATAATCAGCCATTGAAAACCCTATGGAGGTCGCTATGAGTCAGACAGGACTCAACAGCACCTAATAACAACAACAATCATAGAATAGGGGCTCTGGAAACACTGTGCCACAATACCCAGGGTAGGAATAGGTGCTTATGCAATTGCAGACAATATAGAGGTTCCTCAGAAAACTAAAAAGCGAACTACCTTATGATCCAGCTATACCACTTCTAGGAATACAAAGGAAGATAAGTCATCACACCACAGGAATATCATACCACAGGCACTTCCTTGTGTACTGCAGCACTTTTTACAACTGCAAGGGTATGAAATCATCCCAGATGACTATCAACAAATTATTGGATTAAAAATGTGGTATATGTGCAATAGAATATTACTCATCAGTAAAGAAAAATGAAATTATGCCATTTGCAGCAAAATGGATAGAACTGGAGATCATCATTTAGGGGAAGTAACCCAGACTCAAAAAGAAAATTATCACATGTTGTCACTCATATGCAGGAGTTAGATCTACCTTAAAGATATATGTATGTGTGTTTGTACACACACACACACACACACACACACACACACACAATTTTACAGGTCAAACACTAGAAAATACCATTGAACTCAACATTGGGGAAATGGGACCAGTGGGAGGAATAGTGCAATGGGAAGGGTGGGAGGGGAGAAGGAACAACACAGAGGTGTAAAGAGGGAGAAAAGAAGTGCAAAATACAGGATGCAACTCTATGAAAATCCCATAAAGAATCTCACTATACTGTATGCAACTTAAATCATACTATACCTCATAAGTATCTACAGTTATCATTACATGCTAATCAAAAAGGTTTTGTGTAATGTTTAAGGAGATGAAAGTATCAACAATCCTGATTTAATAATTGCTCACTATATATATGAACTGAAATATCATCTAGTACCCCATAAATGTGTACAATTAAAATGCTAACAAAAATAAAATAAATAAATACTTGGTGTGGTCTCTGAAGTCAAGGAGGTACTGTCACTTAGGAAACTAACATATAAATAACAAAAATATTAAGCATTATTTTTTGTTTGTTTTTAATTTTTTAATTTTTCATTTATTTTATTTATTGGCATATATTAATTTTACACAGTAAAGATGTTTCATTATGACATTTCCATACATATATATAATGTATCCATCCCCTGTATCCCTCTTATTCCCCCTCCTCTTCCTCCTTTTCCCCTTCTCCTTCCATATCCTTAATGTTTCCCTTTCTGAAACAATCAGCCATTGAAAACCCTATGAGGGTCACTATGCATCAGACCCACTTCACTGGCACCTAACAACAGATTCCACTTATGAGAGAAAACATGTGGTACTTACTTGTCATTGTGGAACTGGTTTATTCACTTAACATGATGATTTCCAGTTTCATCTATTTTCTTGCAAATGACATGATTGCATTCTTCTTTATGGTAGAGTAAAACTCCATTGTGTATATATCCCACATTTTATTTTTCCATTCATCATAATAAACACCTAGAATGATTCCATAATTTGGCTATTGTGAATATTGCAGCAATAAACATGAATGAGCAAGTATCACTATAGTAAGCTGACTTTGATTCTTTGGTGAGTGTACTCAGAAGTGGTATGACTATGTATATGTGTGTGGGGGGGTATATTCATATACCTATATATCTATGGGCTGGGATTTAGCTCAGTGGGTAGAGCGCTGCGCTGCAGTCTCTGAGGTCCCGAGTTCAATTCCCAGCACCGCAAAAATGGGAGCAGGGCCTGGTGATCCACTCCCAAGGCAATCCCGAAACAGTCAGCCATTGAAAACCCTATGGGGGTCGCTATGAGTCGGATACCGACTCAACGGCACCTAACAACAACAACAATATATCTATATCTACATCCATCTATGTATCTATCTATCTATGCATCTATGTATCTATCTATCTATCTATCTATCTATCTATCTATCATCTATCTGTTTAGACAGAGATCCATATATATGGGGTATAATGTGATGTTCTGATCTATATAGGCACTGTATAAAATTCAGTCAAGCTAATTAACATATCTATCACCTGACCAGCTTATCATTTGTATACTGAAACTGTTAAAAATGCATTCTTTTAGCAATTTTGAAATATATTATTCTTATTAATTATAGTTCCAATGAAGTATAATGGATCACTAAAAGTTATTCTTCCAGTCTACCTGAAACTTTATACCCTTTGATAAACATCTCCTTCGCTTTCCATTATCTTTTCTCCCAGACTACGGTAAGCACCTTTCTATTCTATGAGATTGATATTTTTAATTCCACATATAAGAGATCATTAAGATTTATCCTTCTGTGCTTTGCTTATTTCACATAACATAATGTTTGAAAGTTGCCCAACCAATGGCTGAAAGTTTTGAAGGAGTTCAGATGAGGAAGTAGACAGAAACGTTCTGAGAGAAAAGGAAGCAAGGGAATTAAGGGAGACTTTGTGTAGGAAATAGGGCTTTAGTGGTGTTCTAAAGTATGAGCAGTGGGTTTGGATGCAGGGATAGCTTTATGGTATAGTTTGTCATGTAAAGGACAATTTCTTTATTGTTCTGTCATTTTCTATGGAAAGACGAAAGGATCCTGAAATGTCAGACAAATGAACTCCCTGGTAAAAGGAGTTGCACATGTACAATTACAAAGTGCAGAAATGTGGAGAAAGGCTGATTTTGAGGTCTTCATACAAAATTGTGACTATAGCAGCTTCCATATTTAAAGAAATCTATGCACTAACTCCATCAACATAGCTTATGTTTAAACTTTCTGAAATTAAGAATGGTCTTCCACATCTATTTTAAAGATGCTTATAGTCTCATTTCTCCAGAACACTGGTTATTAACTGGGGAGCTCTATTAGGAACTTTTGGGATATTTGAAAATGCACATGTCCTGGTTTAACCTCAACTCTATCATTCTATATGAGAATCACCTCTATGAATACATCAAGCAACATGATAGATATATACATATGATTGGGATTTATAATTCTGGCTATGAATCATTGTTCCTTAGCAGCCATTGACTAACTTTAGCACACATCAGAATCACCTAGAAGCTTATTAAAATATGCATGGCTGGTTTCAACCTCTTGAATTTCTGATTCAGTGTATATGGGATGGGTCCAAGAATTTGCATTTCTAACAAATTCCTAGATGCTGCTGCTTCAATATGGCTGGTCCAAAAACCATACTTCTTAGAGATTAGAAACAATTCAAAGCCATCAGGGCTAACATAATTAAATTATATAACCATACGGATTATATTTATAGGTTCTGTGTTCCCTGAAGGGAAGGGAGGGAACTGAATTTAGAACATGGGGTTTGGGGTGCCCATGTTCCCTACCTTTGATCCTCCATACATAGGGAGGGACAAGACCTCTTTCAATCCCTGCTAGCTGTGTTCTCGGATAGCAAAAACTAGTGTGCATTTCAATTGGCTCCAACGTCTAAATATACATCTGTTCGCTATTGAGATTATTAGTTGAGCAGTATGACTAAAGACAGCTCGTGGAGGGAGGTTTCTGAAATAGTCTAAGCTGTGCCAGCATCATCCCGTTAGATCTGCAGTCTCCTTAAGGGACTTCTCAGAAAATACATATATGGAAAAAGGGACAGGCTAAGGTCAGAGTAATGGGATCCCAGCAGAAAGGAGCATCATCACTGACACTGTCTAGAAATGGTGGCTTATAGCACCAATGAAAAGCAGACTGATTGTTTTTGATCTTTTATATTATTGTTTTTAAATTCTCTACAATGTTCCCTTTTATTACAAGTACCTACAGAGTCTTTATCCCAGTCTTTGCTCTGCCCTTGGTGTGCCACTGATTGGAAGTACAAAGTTCCTTTTTTGCATGTTATCTACTTTATTATGGCCACAAATTACTATTCTTCAAAGAAACAAAAAGAAATAGGAATTCCAGCATAGGAATTTCTACAAAGACCCTGATGATCAAAGATTTCTAATTCTTGGATGTAGTCCACTCTGTCAATTCTTCTGAGGCCAACCATTCAATAGAAGCAAAACAGCCTCATTTTCTCAAGAAAGTAAGAAGAAAATAAAACGACAACCTGGATTTCAAGTGAATGCTGCCCTTCTGAGAGCCTCTTACCTCCTTGTTGCAGTATGCTCCCAGACACAGCATCTCCTTTTGATTCTCAAGAGGTGTGTTTTGTGCTGGGTGTTTTTGGCAAGAGTCATGCCAGGAAGGCAGAGGAATTTAAGCAGTAAGAGCTTTAGAGCATTATGCCTTGGTCTCTGGCAAGGGAACACTTGACTGAACAAGAATCAGCCAGATGCAGTGTCTCTAAGGTGAATGTGTAATAACTTAGGTGGCAGTAATTTCCTAGGAGACTGGCATAATTATACCCAAACAAATTGCCTGAACAGCCACATATTTATTAACATGAGATTACAACTCTCAAGTTTGAGCAAACCTGGAGAGTCACAGCAGCAGCAAAAGCAGATTGCTAGAGTCTGCCCAACACCCTATCCCAGAGAGCTGATCCAGAGCCAGGTAGGGGTTGGAGCTTGTGGTTAAGCCTCTGAGGCCTCAGTTGTAGGTGCCTTGTCTTCTGGAGATGGGGATTAAAGTAATTGAGAGTCAGAATTTAGAACTTGTATCAGTTAGCAAGCTAATGTGCAAACAAGTCACTGTGAACCTCAGAGGATTTAAGGGACAACCACTTATTAAGTCTATAATTTAGGCTTAATTCAGCTCTGATGTCACCTTGGCCCTCACACGTGTAGGTGGTCTGAGCAGCGAGGCTTCTCAGATCGGTTGGCTATAGGATGGAGCATCAGGATGACTGGAGTCCAGCCCTCAAGGAGCTGAATCCAGGCCTGTCCTTGTGATTGTTACAGGGCCCCAAGAGAGCAAGCAGGAAGTCCTTAGGAAGGACCTTAGGAAGTCCAGTTCAGAGAGCCTTAGGAAGTCCAGCTCAGAACCAGAACACAGTCATTTTCACTGACTTCTGATAGCCAAAGCAAGACACAAAAATAGCCCAGAAGCAAAAGGAGAGGAGGCAAACTCTACCTCTTGACAAGAAGAAGCTGCAAAGTCACATTGAAGAGGATATGGGTACAAAGAGGGGTGAAAGACTGTGGGCTTTGTTGAAATCTGCAAGACACTTTGAAAAGAAAAAAATCCAACTGCAGAGGTGCTACTCATGCTAACAGAAGTAAACACTGAGCATTTAAGCTAAGGATCTTCTTGATTCTATATTTTTGCTCAATTGCTATAGGCATATATATATGTGTGTGTGTGTGTGTGTGTGTGTGTGTGTGTGTGTGTGTGTGTATGTGGGTCGCTATGAGTCAGATACCGACTTGACGGCACCTAACAACAGCAACAACAATATGTATATGTATATATACAGCAGTCAAGAAATCAAAAGACGCTTGCTCTAGGAAAAGCTGTGGCAAAAGATCTCTTTAGAGTATTGAAAAGCAAAGATGTCACATTGAAGACGAAGGTGTATCTGACTCATGCCATGGTATTTTCAGTGGCATCATATGGTTGTGAAAGCTGGACATTGAACAAGAGAGACAGAAAAAGAATTGATGCTTTTGAATTGTGGTGCTGGAAACGTCTATTGAATATACCATGGACTGCCAAAAGAACCAACAGATCTGTCCTAGAAGAAGTACAACCAGAGTGCTCCTTGGAAGCAAGAATGGCCAGACTGCATCTTACATATTTCGGACATATAGTCAGGAGAGAACAATCCCTGGAGAAGGACATCATGTTTGGAAGAGTGGCAGGTCAACGCAAAAGAGGAAAACCCTCCACCAGATGGATTGACACAGTGTCTGCAACAATGGGCTTAAACATAAATAAGATTGTTTGCCTGGCACAGAATCGGGAAGTGTTTCGATCTGCTGTACATAGGGTCGCTATGAGTTGGACTCTACTCGACGGCACCTAACAACAACAACAACAACCATAAGCAAGGTGTCTGCAGCCATAGAACCCTAGCATCCAATCCCGCCTGATCTTGGAAGCTAAGCAGGATTGACCTGTTTAGTTCTTGGATGGGAGACCAAGTGGGAATACCAGGTGCTATAGGCTAGGGTGAAGGACCTGGCAATCCACTCCCAAAACAAACGACCACTGAAAGTCCTATGAATAGCAGAGAAGCACTGACAATAGTCCTAGACATGGCACAGTGTCAACAAATGTTTCTTTCTGTTTTATGTAGTGTGGTCATGAGTCACACCCAACTTGATAGCACCTAACAACAACATAAGCAAGGTTCTGTGTTAGGCACTGTCAGGCCAGGTCACACTGACGCAAATGATAATGTGAGAATATGAACAGGAAGAGATAATGGGATACAGTGACTACGCATGTGCTCCCAACTGCATGAACCTTTGATATCATGCTGAATCATGGTTGTGTAACCACCCACATATGCATATACTATTATCTTTTGTAACCTTCTGGATGTACATCCTGTGTGATTGGCGTGATTAGACCATGAGTTGGCAATGGGCCACTACTGTGTAGAAGCCTAATAAGCCCCTCTGTCAGCACTGGTGGCACAGAGAGGAGCACCCTGGAATAGAACATGTCAGACACGCCTGGTGCTCCTCATGCATTCTTCAGATTCTCCGTTAGCCCCAAGCGTATGTCTCTTACTGAGGAGCTTGAGTTTGATATCAGCATTGACCCTAACAGGCTCCCATGGGAAAAACCAGGTTGAAAAAAAAAAAAGGAAAAGGAAGATATTCATCCTGATTTCCATAAGCCCAGACCTTAATGGGAGAAATGGATAATGGATAAATGCTATCACACAAAGTCTGCACAGTCAACAATAATGTGACATTTTACAATAAGGAATATGAAGAAGGAAAGTTTATACAAAGGTATATTTGAAGAGGGAAAATTATATAAGTGTTGTTGTAAGAATTGAACAAGAACCCAACCACCTGGCTGGTTGGGTTGTGCTGAGGTAAGCCAAGGGAATCAGGCATGGAAATGTCTTCTAGTGATGGAAAGATAGTGAAAGCAGGCAGATAGATGTAAATATAATTTAGCCTGTTAGATGGTCACAGAGAAATCAGCTGTGCTCAGGGTTTTGATCAATTGGTTTAATTTACCAGTCACTACCTACTTGATAGTGAGATGGATGGAAAAGGCTAGAGGATAAGAAGTAATAAATGAGGTAACAGCTGAGATGGAAGAAGAGGAAAAAGCTACTCAGGGGGTTTGGTCACTGAAAAATAAATACAAGTAAAAATCCTTATTGACAAGTAGATGTCAAGAGTTCAGGATTAAGGCATTGAACCATGATAATGTATATAGATCCCAACAAGCATGTGCCTACATTTTCCAGTGGTTTTCTGACCCTCCACAAACATTTGCTGGTTTATCATAGTCTAAGAAAGACTTTGGCATTCCCATAGGGATCTCTCATAGACTTTTTATTCCAAATTAGTTTCTGGTACCAAAGTAAATATGTACTTTTAAAACTTTTAACAATTATTAATTGGCTGATTTCATATATATCAGCCTCACAGACTCATGTTATGAAAAATCCCCTGAGATATTACAAATATATTCATTCATGTCCTATTGGCATCCTGCAGTTCTGTGGCTATGGTGTGGAATTTTGTCTCTCTAACCTGTAAATGAGGCTAGGGTTTTAGCTCATTTGGTAGAGTGCTGCTGTATACTCTCTGAGGACCCCAGTTCAATCCCCAGCATGGCAAAAACAGGAGAAGGATGTGACAGTCCACTCCTGAAGCAATCTTGAAAACAATCAGCCATTGAAAACCCTACGGGGGTTGCTATGAGTTGGACCTGACTTGATGGCATCTAACAACAATAACAACAACAACAACAACCACCACCACCACCTGTATAACAGAGTGTCATTCCTTGAGCATTTAACTTTTATGATGCCAAGTTCTCCACTTTGGGCCATGATGGGGAGGAGTGTGGCTGGAGTAAGAGACCTCTCATTGTCCAGTATGAGGAACAAAGTGGTGTGGAAATAATATCAGAGTCATTGGATTCAGACTTCCCTGTTTAAACAATGACTTTTTTCTTTTCTAGTCATATAATCAAGGGGAAGTTATTGCCGTAACTATGTGTCAGATTTTTGTCTATAAAATGATAAAACATAGTGTATGATTCTGGAGTTTGTGAGAATTAAGTGACATGATGCATAGAAATCTCTTAAAAGAGTGCCAAGTGCATGGCCATAAATAAATAAATATCTGCAATTAATAATAATGATAGGAACATCCATTCTTCCACTACCTCTCAGCATACTCTGTGCTGAGTATTTTCCACTAAAATTTACTAAGCACTATGTTCCTTGCATTGCTCACAAGGTACAAGGATGGACAAGAGGCAGTTTATGTTTCCAAGGACTTACTAAGTATATGATGTAAATATATAAATGAAACAAATATAAAAGATAAAAATATATGAATAAAACTAAAGGCAGATGTGCTATGTGCTTTAAATGGGTTAAGAAAAAAATGCTGAGGCAGCACAGAGAAGGGAAACTCCTGATCTAGTAAGGCTAAAGATGTGGTGTTTGTCAGGAGGATATTCAGAATTAGGCAGGCTGTGATGCATTGGGGACTGAGATGGGGGTGGGAAGAGAAAAGTCACTTCACTGCTTCTAATTTAAAATGGGGAAATTGGTCCATATAATTTTCGGTTGCATAAGAGCTCTAAAATTCAATTCTATGAAATCATGCTTTCATTCCTTGATGAATATGTGAGAATTCTGTAAATGAGTTGTACCATCCAAAAAATTTTAGCTGCTGGGCATGGAGTTTACCCAGTATTCACAGCAAAACAGATTACTAGTGGAAAACTTGAATTAGAAAAATGCTGACACATTAGAAAATATAATTTGTACCCAATGACTTGAAAAAAAAATAAAACTACCCAGTAATTCTGCAGTTACTAAATGGGGCCTAATGGCACTTTCGTTTTTCATGTTGGCATTTCAAGGTTGTTCTGACAAAGCTCACCTGGGAAGAAGGGCTTTTAGTAAAATGGCGAGACAGTGCTTCCTCTGACGACTCAATTGAAACCAATGCTTTCAAGCCATTTATACATGGTTAGTGGCTCTACCCTTGTCTGTTAAGAAATGCCGATTTCATTATCTATAAGAATTACTTGAGGTGTTTTTAAAATAAATGCAAATTCTAGGAGCAATACCTTCAAAGGTTCTGATGGAGCAGTTCTATAACAGGGTTTAGGAACCTGGATGGGTGATGGCTCTGGTGCATGTGGTTTCCAAGGAGCATGCAATGAATGTTGTGATTGTGCTTCATTTCCACCGTGGTTATAGTTGCCTCCAGAAGCACCAGATGTCAGAGTGATCATTCCAATGCATTTATTAGAGGAACTTATAAATAGATTGCAATAACTGTCTTTTTGAAGGGCAGCAATAAGTAGCACATTCTATCTATGTCTGTAACGAGGGGCTGGGTGATGGAGTTGATATGGTGGTTAAGAAACTTGGCTTAGGTCTGGAGCTTGTTTCTTAATATTTAGCATTAAGGTTGATTTTTTCAGTGTTATAAGCAATAACCTAAAGAAGTTCATCAGTGCCTAGGAATGCTCAAGGCCCTGACTCAGTGTCAAGCCTGAAGGAGGAAACTTGCAGCTGACAGGATCATGGAACAGTGAAGGTATTCTGTTTCTGGATCAGGACCAAGAAAGAAAATGGAGTGTGGCGGATTCCTGGATGACATAATCTAGGGTAGAGCAACTAATTCAAGGTCACTCATAGTAGTCGGTAAACCAGAATGTACATTCAAGAAGCAAGAGATTTTTAAGTGCCAAAGATAACATGAAAGCTGAATCTTTTTGATAAGATAAACCTTGAAGAGTAAATTTTAAGCTACTAATTAAGATTCAAGAGACAGAATTTGCCCATTGAGAAGTTCTGAGACCTCTATTTGGTTTTGGCTTCTCGTAGACGTCTTCCCCACGGGCATCCTGTAGCCAGCCTCTTAGAGTGTCTACGTCATTTTCCATCCCTCCTGGAGACTTGCCCTCTGCTTCTTTAGCTCAAGTGCATTCTTTCTAGGGCTGCTCTCCAAAGGAGACTGACCTCTCAGAGATATTAAGAGACATAAAGCAGTGATGCAAAAAGAATCCCAGAAATTGGTTAGTATAGAAATATTTGGAAATAATATAACCCTCAGATCATAGTGCACCTTTCTCTCAATAAAATGAAAGAAAATAAAGTCTAGAAGAAAAACTCCTGTCTAAGTCCAGTCTCAGGCTTCTCATTAGAATCTGAGACAGAGTGTGTATGTAGCAATCACATGGGATCAAGAATGTACACAGGATACTGCACTTAAAAGATAGAGGCACTTCGCTTGCATGCATTGGCTCCAGTGAGAGCCCAGGCTCTGAAGCAAATACTAATCCTAGAGATGATCAGCTACTCTGGAAATGAGAGAAGATGAGGATGACTTCTATTTCAGAGGGATTCTTTTTAATGATAACTCAATTAATTTTAATAGCAGTGCCCACAAATTGCCTTATAAAACACCATTCAGGGTGCCTTATAAAGCCTCCACTTTAACAGATAATTTGAACAGTAAGACATTTCAGAGGAATATGTAATGTCATATTGGAGTGCGGAAAGAGGTTAATCTGTCTCTTCCTAGGACTTTTAGCTGCAGGGGTTACAGGAAAAGATGGATCTTTTTCTTTGTCCAGATGGGTGATTCATGAAAGAGTCAAGAGGAAAGTTAGGGAAACAAAGGGCAAGGAGAACAGGTGAGAGAAGAAATGGCCACCAGAGGGCACACAGGAGTTCAAAGGGGCAGCAGAGTCCCTCTTCCCCCAAAAAGGAAGTGGAGAAAATCTCTGTGATCTGGCTGCTCTTGCAGGCTAGTACAGTCTGAGCATTTGGTTTCTCTGACTTAGCCATTGTTGAGCTATTCATCACCAGCTAGGAACAGAGAGGTTTCAACATGCTGTTGAGGTGGATATTCTTGCCTCAAAAATTCCCTTGCCAAAATGTCTCCATAGAGATATCCTTTAAAAGGAATAAAAATGTCGACATTGTACTTTGAGACCCCCAATTCATGATTGCTCTAAATAAAGATTTTAATGCAAAAGTATAAGATGAAAAGATTATTTTGCACTGTGTACTCACCTTTGCAGGACTATTTGTTATATATTTGGAGTAGATAAAAGATCACTTTTAAGCTGTTAGGCCTTCTGAGTGGGACACAAGTAACTAATCCCTTAGATGAGCCAACAAGGCTGGAGTCCGGAGCCCTCATGACATCTTTAGGCTCTGTTTCACCTGGTAGAATTTGATGCACAGAGCAATGTCCAGCAGATGGACTGGCAGATGGAGTGAACTCCATCTGAGAACAATGGACTCCAATAGCTCTTTCCTCCAGCCTACCATAAGGCCCTGGGGATAAAACTCTGGGAGAAGCTACACAGCAGACCAATCTATAGTTGTCAAGATGACTTTCCTTTGAATATTTTCCTATTCTCCTGCCATCTATGTCATCTCAGGCTTCCCAAGCATTTCCCATCTTTCAGGATCAGTTTGAAGGAAGCATTTTTAGACATCATTCTTCACTGTCTTTCATTGTCTGAAAATCTTATGGCCCCCTGAAGCTGGCACCCTGCAATTAACAATTATATTGTCTGTCGTTATGTATGAGTCTCTGGTGGCTCCAGATGTAAAATCCTTTTTCCTTAATGACACTAGCTAGTTCTAGCAAATCAGCATCTGCTCTACTGAGCCTAGTCAAGGCCAGACACACAGCTCTCTATAATTTGCTCTTTGGTCTTTATCACTCACCCAGAGACCTACATTTGTCAGCCTAATCAATCAGCAGACAGAGAAGCAGCATGTTACAGTGAAAATACAAATGAATGAATGAAAGGGGTTATGGAGTTTCACAATCCTACTATTTAACTAGATGAGGACCTTTGGATAGGCCAGCAAGCTCTTTGTATATCAGTTCCCTCTCCTTTAAAATTAGAATGAAGCTTGTTCTGCATGCTTGTTTTGAAAATTAAAAAAGTACAGAGTGTCAGAAGTTTCCCAGGAAGCAGATTATGATATAAATGGAAAGTGTTGTTATACCCACTTGGCAACATAGAAAAAGGGAATCTGAAATGGTCTGACCACACCTTACCTGGAGTGGCATTAAGGGACAATTTCATAATCAGAGCCACCAAGGGATCACAAATATCTATACACACACACACACACACACACACACACACACACACACACACACACCTACACACACACAATTATAACTGTGAAGTGCCAGCTATAGGGGTTGTAGGATTTTCAGAAAATAAAAGACAGTGCTAAAAAAGTCTAAAAAAAGCTGGTCAAGTGTTTTAGGAGTACCACAGAGAGCATGTGAAAGACAGAGGCTGCTGTCCTCTACACCACAGAACTTGACTGGTTGACTGCTCTCTGACCGGCTGATGGACACCTCCCTCTAGGGAATAAGTCCCTTGTTGTCAATTGGAAGGATGTCTAGTATATAAAGATAAAGACTTTCACTTATGTCACCTGCTTTCCTCAAGCCTCCTGTTTCCAGATGCTGAGGTTAAGACTTTTGAAATGTAAAACACAAAGCCAGAAATCACCCTGAGCCTCCCACAGCAAAATAAAAATGGTATAGAGACTTGCCACTGTGCAGGAGCACTCATACTGCAGGAAGTAGATGGAAGAAATGCATTCACTATGAGTTCCAACTGTCTGGAGAACAAAGGCTTGGATCTTGCCTAAGTGTTAAGTTTTCTGAAAAGGCCCTGTTGTGGAGGCAGCCAGCAGTGTGAGTGGAAGCTAGCGGGGTTACCTTATCTAGACTTCAGGATTTTAGTCAAGTTAATGTGGAGTCTGGAGGCACATTGATGGGTTAGGAGGTGGAAAGAGTAGGAAGGGGATTCCCTAAGAATCTCTTAGACCATTGTCCATAAAGAACCTAGGATTTTTTTTTTTGGAGTTTTACAACCAACAGAATTTGAAGTTGAAAGGTAATCATGAAGAAAACACCTAAGTAGGCTGATTCTTCATAAATAATGAAATTCAACTGTATATGCTCCTTTATGGTCACTTGAGGACATCTAGGGTCCACAAGTTTGAAGTGAAAACTTGCTTCCAGAACAGGTATAGGGGTGAAATCTCAATTTGACAGAAATGGTATTGACTCCTTAAGATTCCCACTAATAGTCTTAGACTGGAGACATTTTGCTTTCTGTCTTTAAAATGGGCCAAGGATTTCTTATTAGTTGCATCCATGGGTGCATCCTGCAGAAAACCAAGTGACAAACCTGGGCATCTTTGTCTCATTTGCTAGAGATTGTTAGTTAAATCCAGACACAAATAATGGTTCTCATGGCTGATACTTGAAATATAGGGTCATAATGGCTCTCCTCAAAACAGAATTCAAATATTCTCTTTGATAAAGAGGTGGTGCTATACCTGATACCATATGGTGCTTAATAAATTTAAAGTTTGGGTAATCCAATGACAATGAAAATGATATAAAGAAGGAAATGGGCCTCTTCTAGGAAACAAAATTTGCAAATCCAAATTGTAGATATAATTAGTATGCCTCTATTATAGACAAGGAAACTAACGCACACAGACAATGAAGGTACTTTGCAAAATTATCCTGTAATGACAACTCCTTTTAGGATCACCCTTCTTCCCACCTTTGGCATACTTGGTGTTTATTGATTCAGTGCATAAAGCTTGGAATTATCCTAGGGAACTCCACATCTCTCAGTAACCACAGCCCCTTAGTCATCAAGTCATATCAGTTAATAGCTCAGGAAATTTTATCAGGATCTACAGATAAATTACTTGAAAAAATAAGAAAGTGAGCAATGTGGCCAGCACTAAGACCAGTATGCAAAAGCCCCCACAGTTCTATATCCCCAACAATGAAAGGTTAAAGCATATAACTCTTTAATATTACTCCTAATGGTTCACATTAATCAAATGCTTATTGTGTGCTATGTATACAGCCTATATTATTTCATTGTCCTAGTACTACCATTTATATATGTCAGTATGTTAACAGAAAAGAGAATATGGAAGAATAAATACCAAACTCTCAGTGGTGGTAGTTTCTTCATAGAGGAGGGATGGTGCATATAAATTTGCTTTTCTTTTTCTATATGATATTAATTAATTGCAATAAGCATACATTACCTTTGTTATTAATATGGTGGTGGGATATTATAATTTTGTAAATATATCATTTATAATAACAACAAAATATAAAGTATTCATGAAGGTACCAAAAACTTTTACCTAGAAAACATTCAGTTTTATTAAATAATACTTATAAAGAACTACTTTATATTCACCATTCTAATTGGTAGCCTTTCAAGAGTTTTAGAGGTCTACAAAATCAGTCGTGGGTTAGAGTCTTGAAAGGGTACTGATTAGAATGGAGACGTTATGGTAAATAACTGGAAAGAGCATATCAAACTCATAGATAAGTTTCAATATTTTAAGGATAACATAGGCCCCCAAATTTACCTGTAGAGTAATATAATTCCTATTAAAATTTCAAAAGTGATGTTTATACAATATTACAAAGTCAATCTAAAATTTATATGAAATATCAAAAGGTTAAGAATAAGCAGGACATTCCTAAAGAAGAATAATCTGAGGCATTTGCTCTTGATGATGTTGTTAGGTGCTGTTGAGTTGGGTCCCATGCATAGAGACCCTATGTACAACAGAAGGAAACAGTATTTGACACTGCGCCATGCCCAGCACTATGTCAGTACTTCTTTGCTCTTCATAGGGTTTTCACTGGCTGATTGTGCTGGGAGTGGGTTGTCAGGTCCTTCTCCTATTTTTGCTGTGCTAGGGATCAAACTGAAGGCCTTAGAGGGCTCGTAGCAGCACTCTACTAACTGAGTTATACCTTAGCCCCCACCCTTGATATTAGTAATAAGAAATCATGATTTTCTAGCAGTGCTTGACAATAGGAATGTAATAAGAGTTACAGATATAATTTAATACTCTCTCACAGCTACTGTAAAAAGTAAAAGAGAACTAAAATACTGTTTCAACACATAATGAATGTAAAAATTAGCAAAAAACAGATTGTAAACTTCTTACCATAGTAAGTCCTCAAAAAACAGTAAATATTTTATTCTTCATCTCACTTTAGGTGAGCCACATTGCAAATGCTCAGTAGTGAAAGTGGTTAACATCAGCCACATTACACAATCTTACAGTATTTAAATGTGATCAAAGATTGACTTATTCACCATAAAGCTAAAGAGAGAGCCCTGAAAAACTATGAGTATAAGGGGATTCAATGTTTAGAAGAGTAGACATTACCACTCACTGTTCAGTAGGTAGTGCTGGGATAATTGATCATATATTTGGAAGAAAGTACAATTAGATTTCTATCTTACCTCTAGCACAAAAATTCAATTTAATTGTTGAAATAAAGACTTAAATATGAAATTCAAATCCTTACACAGTCACAAGAAAATACAGAAAAATATATAGATTAATTATCTTCATGACCTTTGGGAAGGGATGGGTTTCTTAAGATATAGAAGAGTATTAATTATGGGGGAAAATATTTAAAATTTACTAATATTAAAATTTTAAGAACTACTATTTATTAAATGATGCCATAAAGTAAGTAAAGATATAAGCCTCATATGAGGAGAATTTATTGGCAATACTTATATTTAAAAAGCATTATAATTCAAAATATCTAAAAGTCAATACTGAAAACACATAAAACTCAGTAGAAAAATAAGCATTTCAGAGAACATAAAACACTAAAAGAAAATAAAACTGTAAAATTACTCTCAACCTCATTAGTGATCAGGAAAACAGTTTAAGCACAGAAAATATAATTTAAAATCTAGTAGATTGACAAAAGTAAGATCTATAGTTCTTCATATGAACAATGAATGCTCTCCTGTACTCTTGGTGAAGGTCTAAAGTGGTATAGGCACCATGAGAAACATTTTGAGTTTGTCTTTTAGGTAAATCATCTGCATATTGATGGCCTTGTGATTGTATCCCAGTTGTTGTTAGATGCTGTCGAGTCAGGTCTGACTCATAGCGACCCTATATACAACAGAATGAAACACTCCCTGACACAGTGCAAGGCACATCATCATTTTTTATGTTTAAGCCCATTGTTGTAGCCACCATATCAATCCATCTATTTGATGGTCTTCCTTTTTTTTATTGTTGACCTGTCACTCTCCCAAACATGATGTCCTTCTCCAGGGATTGGTCCCTCCTGACTACATGTCCAAAATATATTAGATAAAGTCTAGTCGTTCTTGCTACCAAGGAGTACTCTGGTTACACTTCTAGGATGGACCTGTTGGTTCTTTTGGCAGTCCATGGTATATTCAATATTTGCCTCCAACACCATAATTCAAAAGCATCAATTCTTTTCCTGTTTCCCTTATTCAGTGTTCAGCTTTCACAACCATATGATGCAACAAAATACCATAGCATGAGTCAGGTGCACCATCGTCTTCAATGTGACATCTTAACTGTTCAGCAGTTTAGAGAACTTTTGCAATAGCTTTTCCCAGTGCAATGCCTCTTTTGATTTCTTGACTGCTGCTTCTGTGGGTAATGAAGGTAGAATGAAGTAAAGCAAAATTGTGGACAGCCTCAATATTTTCTACATTTATCATGAGGTTGTTTAATGACCCAGTTGTAAGGATTTCTGTTTTGTCTATGTTGAGCCACAATCTATATTAAAGGCTATGTTCTTTGATCTTCATCAGTAAATGTTTCAAATCCTCTTTACTTTCAGCAAGCAGAGTTGTGTTGTCTGCAAAACACAGGTTGTTAATGAGTCTTTCTCCAATTATTCATGATGCCACTTTCTTCTTCATAAAGTCCAGCTTCTTGGATTATTTGCTCAGCATGTAAATTGAAGAGGTAATGTAAAAGGATACAGCCCTGTTGCAAACCTTCCTTGACTTTAAACCATGCAGTGTTTCCTGGTTCTGTTTAAATAACCACCTCCTGGTCTATGTACCCACTCCTCATGAGTATAGTTGAGTGCTCTGGTATTCCCATTCTTTTCAATGTTATCCATAATTTGTAATGTTCCACACAGTCAAAAGTCTTTGAATACTCAATAAAACACAGTTAGACATCTTTCTGATATTTTCTGCTTTTAGCTAATATCCGTCTTACCTCACCAATGATGTCCCTGGTTACAAGCCCTCTTGTGAATCTGGCTTGTTTTCCTAGCAGTTCCTTGTCTATATACTGCTGCAGTCACTTTTGAATGACCTTTAGCAAAATTTGACTTGTGTGTGATATTAATGATGTTGTTGTTAGGTGCCTCAAGTCAGTATCTGACTCATAGCGACCCTACATACAACAGGTGAAACTATTGTCAGTGCTTCTCTGCTATTCATAGGGTTTTCAATGGCAGATTGATTTTTGGGAGTGGGTTGCCGGGTCCTTCTCCCAAGCCTACAGTATCTGGTGTTCCCAGACATCTCCCATCCAAGTACTAACCAGGCCCGACCCTGCTTAGCTTCCAAGATCTGACGGGATCGGATGCCACAGGGCTCTGGCTGCAGGTTGATATTAATGATATTATTCAATAATTTCCACATTTGGTTGGATACCCTTTCTTGGGAATAGACACAAATATAGATCTCTTTCAGTCAGTTGGCCAATTAGTTGTCTTCCAAATCTCTTGGCATAAACAGGTGAGCATTTCCAGGTCTGTGTCTGTTTTGTTGAAACATCTCTATTGGTATTCCACCAGTTCCTGGAGCCTTGTGTTTCACCAGTTCCTTCAAGGCAGCTTCCACTTTGTCCTTCACTACCATTGATTCCTGATGATATGCATGCAGTTTTTTGAAATGATTGGTCATCCACAATTCTTTTTTGTATAATGACTCTTTCCATCTTCTTTTGATGTTTCTTGTATAGCTTAATATTTTCCCTGTAAAATCCTTCACTATTGCCACTCAAGGCTTGAATTTTTCTTCAATACCTTAAGCTTGAGAGAAACAGTGTGTTCTTCTGTTCTGATTTTCTATCTCCAGCTTTTTGCGCATGTCATTATAATATTTGATTGTCTTCTTGAGCTGCCCATTGAAATCTTCTGTTCTTTGACTTTGTCATATCTTCCTTTTGCTTTAGCTGCTTATCATCCAGCCACAACTTTCAGAGTCTCTTTTGCATGTAATTTGGTCTTTTCTTTATTTCCTGTCTTTTAAATAACCTTTTGCTTTCCTCATGAATGATGTCTTTGATATCATGCAAAAATTCCTCTGGTTTTCAGTCTTCAGCGCCTAACATATCCAAACTGTTCTTGGGATGGTCCCTGAACTCAGATGGGATATACTCAAGGTCATATCTTGGCTTTCATATGCATTTTCTAATTTTCTTCAGTTTCAGTTTGAACCTGTACTGGAGCAGTTGGTCTGATGCACAATCAGCACCTGGTCTTGTTTTGACTTTTGATATTGAGTTTTCCATCTTCTCTGTCCACAAATATAGTCAGTTTGTTTCCTGTATATTCCATCTGGTGACTTCCATGAGTGTACTCACCGTTTTATGTTAGTGAAAAAATGTATTTGCTATGAAAAGGTCTGACAGTGTTCTGTTATACATTCCCCAGCATTGTTTCGGTCATCAAGGCCACATTTTCCAACTATTGTGCTTCTTTATTTCCAACTTTTACGTTCCACTCACCACTAATTATCATTAATCATCCTGATTACATGTTCAATCTATTTCAGATTGTAGAAACTAAGAAAAATCTACCGTATCTTCATTTGTGGCCTTAGTGGTGGGTGCATAAATTTGAATAATATTCATATTAACTGGCCTTCATTGTAGGCATATAGATATTATTCTATCACTGACAGCATTGTACTTCAGGACAGATCTTGAGATGTCTTTTTTGATGATGAATACAACCCTATTTCTCTATCATCTGTCATTCCCAGCATAGTAGACCATATGATTATCTGATTCAAAATGGCCCATGCCAGCCTATTTTAACTCACTGATGCCTACAATGTTGATGTTTATGTGCTTCATTTCCCTTTTGGTGATTTCTAATTCTCCTATATTCATACTATGTACATTCCATCTTCTAATTATTAATGGATATTTACAGTTGTTCCTTCTAATTTTGAGTGGTGTCACATCAGCAAATGGAGGTCCCTGGGACTTTATTCCATTTCTGTCATTAAGGTAGACACTACTTTGAGAAGGAAACACTAACCCAGTCATCTTTTGGTGCCTTCCAACCTGAGGGGCTCATTTTCTGGCACTACATCTGACAGTGTTTCTCTATTATTCATATGGTTTTCAATGGCTGTTTCAAAGTAGGTTGCCATTTCCTTCTCCCTAGTCTTTCTTAGTCTGGAAGTTCAGCTGAAACCTGTCCACCATGGGTGACCTTACTGGTATCTATAACACTGGTGATATGGCTTTCAGCATTACAGCAACATACAAGACCACACAGTACAGAAAACTCACAGATGCATGGGGATATCCTAGTTATATACCCTCTAAATAGAAGAATACATAGGGAAGAATGTTTGTAGTTGTGATGTTTATAACAGTACTAAGACAAAAATAGTAGTAATGTTTAATGACAACCAAACAAATGAATAAATTTATTTGTTTTGTGGAATACTATATAGTAAGAGGAATAAATATTTGCATCAGCAACAATATGGGTACATTCTAGTAATAAAAATTTGAGTGAAAAAACAAGTTCCCTGAGACAAATTGAACATCACTAATTTTTATAACACTATACCTTGTTCTTGTTGTTGTTAGGTGTCTTCAAGTTGAATACGACTCATAGTGACCCTATGTACAACAGAACAAAACACTCCCTGACACTGTGCCATGCCGGCACTGTCAGAACTTCTGTTCATAGGGTTTTCAATAACTGATTATTTTGGGGGTTGTTTTGGGAGTAGGCTGCCAGGTCCTTCTCCTAATTTTGTGGTGCCGGGGATTTAACCCAGGGTCTCAGAGTGCACAGAGCAACACTTTACCAACTGAGCTACGCCTCCATCCCATTGTGCCTTTACTGAGATATAATTCACATGGCATAAAGCTCACTCTTTAAAGTGTACAATTCAGTGATTTTTCATGTATTTACAGAATTGTACAACCATTACCACTATTTGATTGGAGGGCATTTTCTTCATTCTGGTACTGTCTTGCTGAACTCCTGGAGGGAGTCACCCTCAAAGTCGTGGCAGTGTAGTTCCTACAAGGGAATGCCTCAAATTGTCCAGAGATAGAGGTAGCTGGGATTCTGACAGAGCAGTGCTAAACATTAAAATGATCACTTCAAAGCATATATTAAGGGGACTTAGAAACAGATTGCTGCAACTGTCCCTGCAATAGACAACAAGACAAGAGATGTTCTACACAGGTATTTCTGCAATGGTGGGTCAGGTTATGGAGCTTATATGAGGATTTAGGGAACTGCTTCAGGGACCAGGTTAGTGTCTGTGTGTTTAGCAGCATAGTTGATCTATAAGTGCTTCAGAAAACAATCAGCCAAGTTTTTTTCATGCTTGGGAAGGTTCAAGGCCCTGCTGGGCAGAGCACACATGGAGAAGTCAAGTATTCTGTTTCTGGATTAGGACAAAGAAAGTAAATGGGGAAAACAAAGGGCTTCTCTGATCCCTCAAAAAATATCTCATTGTCAGTCACTTCCTATTCTTCCCTCTCACTAGCTCTTAAAAATGACTAATCTGTTTTCTCTATATAGATTGATCTATTTTGTACATTTCTTTAAGAGGAATTATACAGTATGTAGCCGTTTGAGTTTCCTTTTTTCACTTATATAATGTTTCACGGTTCGTATATACATTGTTGTTGTTGTGAGGTGCCATGGAGTCGGTATCTGACTCATAGCGACCCTCTGTACAACAGGCGAAACACTATTGTCAGTGCTTATCTGCTGTTCATAGGGTTTTCAATGGCAGATTGACTTTTGGGAGGGGGTTGCCAGGTCCTTCTCCCAAGCCTACAGCTTCTGGTGTTCCCAAGTGGTCTCCCATCCAGGTACTAACCAGGCCCAACCCTGCTTAGTTTCACGAGATCTGCCCGGATCAGATGCCACAGGGCTATGGCTGCAGGCTCATATATACGTAGCAAGTATCAATACTTCTTTCCTTTCCATTGCTGAGTGACATTGCATTATATAGATAAGCCATACTTATCCCATGATTATATAGAAATTTGAGTTGCCTGCAAACTAATCCAAGCATACTGATAACAGAAACACCCCCACTCTCCTTTTCCTCCACACTTCTCCTTCCACCCCTTCATCAACACTGCCACCAGAATGAGCTCTGAGAGTTATACTTTCCCATTTAATATCTTTCAATAGCACTTCCACTATCATAGAAGTGTATGAAATGTTAAGGAAAAATGTTATTTTATGTTTCTTGACTCAGTTTAACCCATGTTTAACCTCAGCAGTCATTGTTCCAGCCTGACCTACAAAGTGTTCATCAAACCCGGCCTATCTTTGTTATGTTCTCACGTTTGTGAGTACTAGTTCTACCATCCAGAGTCCTCACATCCCCTCTTTACCCTCTCACATTTCATTTCTGCTACTGAAAGAATTCCTACCAATCCCTGAATATCAGCAATTTACAATGCCTGAAATATTCTAGGTATTCAAAATTTTATTGTTATAAATTATTCTAATTCTTATAGTTTATAGTTAATATTTAAATGTACCTCTATATTTGCCTACTTATTGCATCATGATTGCTTCTTACAGATCTCTTCTTCCTTCTAGAAGGATATAATTTTACTATAACTGAAGAACATCCTTTATTGTTTCTCTCAGTAAGGTTTGATGAATTAAGTCTGTTTGAAAATGTCTACTTCACCCTCTTGAATGATAATTAGTCTGGGAATAAAATTCCAAAGTAAATTGATTTCACTGATAATTTTGATAATACAAATTCCTTTTCTTTTCATTGCCAATTTTGGTAAGAATAAATCTAATAGTTAATTCTTTGTAAATATTTTGTCTTTGTTATTCAGTTGCTCCTAAGATTCTCTGCTTGTGTATGGCGTTTTGCAATTCTATGGCAAATTGTCTGCATATGAATTTTTAAAATCATCCCCATTATGTTGAAACATAATTTCAAAGTGAGGATTCACACATTTCACCAAATCTGAAAAATCCTAAAATATTATCATTTCGAATGTTGACTTTTCAACATTCTCTCTAAAATCCTGGTAGAATATTTATTAAGTATATGGTAAATATCTCCTATCATTTATATCTCTTAAGTTTTATCTTCAAAGCTAGTTCTTTTCTAAAATATCCCATAAAGTAACAGTTTTTTCTCTCTCACTTTTTAGTTCTCTATTCATTTTGAACATGTTATTTTATAGTCTAATTTTTCTACTAAAGTCTTTTGGGATCAAAAAATTCTTATTTGTCATTATATTTCTTGTTGTTGTTGTTACATGCCGTTGAGTTGAGTCTGACTCATAGCTACCCTATGTACAGCAGATCGAAACACTTGCCGATTCTGTGCCAGGCAAATGATCTTATTTATGTTTAAACCCATTGTTGCAGACACTGTGTCAATCCATCTGGTGGATGGTTTCCTTCTTTTGCGTTGACCTGCCACTCTCGCAAACATGATGTCCTTCTCCAGGGATTGATCTCTCCTGACTACATGTCCGAAGTATGTAAGACGCAGTCAGTCTGGCCATTCTTGCTTCCAAGGAGCCCTCTGCTTGCACTTCTAGGACAGATTTGTTGGTTCTTTTGGCAGTCCATAGTATATTCAATAGACGTCCCCAGCATCACAATTCAAAAGCATCAATTCTTTTTCTGTCTCCTTTGTTCAATGTCCAGCTTTCACAATCATATGATGCCACTGAAAATACCATGGCATGGGTCAGACGCACCTTCGTCTTCAATGTGACATCTATGCTTTTCAATACTCTAAAGAGATCTTTTGACACAGCATTTCCCAAATCAATGCGTCTTTTGATTTCTCAACTGCTGCTTCCATGGGTGTTGATTATAGAGCCAAGCAAAGTAAAATCTTGGACAACCTCAATCTTTTCTCCATTTATTGTGAAGTTGTGTGCTGACCCAGTTGTAAGGATTTATGTTTTGTTGATGTTTAGTCGTAACCTATATTGAAGGCTATGATCTTTGATTTTCATCAGTAAATGTTTTAAATCCTCTTCCCTTTCAGCAAGCAGAGTTGTATCATCTGCATAACGCAGGTTGTTAAAGAGTCTTCCTCCAGTCTTGATGCCAAGTTCTTCCTCATAAAGTCCAGCTTCTCGGATTATTTCCTCAGCATATAAATTGAAGAGGTAGGGTGAAATATATAGCCCTGATGCACACCATTCTCAACTTTAAACCAGGCTGTGTTTCCTTGTTCTATTCTAACAACTGCCTCCTGGTTCACGTATAGATTCCTCAAGAATACAATTAGGTGCTCTGGTATTCCCATTTTCCAAAGTGTTATCCATAATTTCTCATGATCCCCATAGCAAATGCTTTTGCATAGTCAATAAAACATAGACATTTTTCTGATATTCTCTGCTTTCAGCTAATGTCCACCTGTCATCAATGATGTCCCTGGTTCCCCGACCTCTTCTGAATCCCGCTTGATTTTCCGGTAATTCCCTGTCTATATACTGCTGCAGTCACTTCTGAATGATCTTTAGTAGGATTTTGCTGGTGTGTGATATTAATGATATTGTCCGATAGTTTGCACATTCAGTTGGATCCCCTTTTTTGGGAATAGGCACAAATATGGATCTCTTCCAGTCAGTTGGCCAAGTAGCAGTTTTCCAAATCTCTTGGCATAAACATGTTAACACCTCCAGTGCTGCATCTGTTTGTTGAAACGTCTCTATTGGTATCCCATCAATTCCTGGAGCCTTGTGTTTCACCAGTTCTTTCAAGGCAGCTTCCACTTCGTCCTTCAACACCATTGGTTCCTCTTTATAAGCAACCTCTTGGAATGGTTGTTCATCTACCAATTCTTTCTTGTATAATGACTCTGTGTATTCTTCCCATCTTCTTTTGATGTTTCCTGCATCATTTAATATTTTCCCTGGAGAAACTTTCACTACTGCCACTTGAGGCTTGACGTTTTTCTTCACTTCCTTAAGCTTGAGAAACACAGAGCGTGTTCTTCCCTTTTGGTTTTCTGCCTCCAGGTCCTTGCACATGTCATTATAATATTTGTTTTTGTCTTCTCGAGCTGCCTTCTAAAATCTACTGTTTAGTTCCTTAACTTCATCATGTTTTCCTTTTGCTTTAGCTGCTTGACATCAAGGGCAAGGTCCAGTGTCTCTTTTGACATGTAATTTGGTCTTTTCTTCTTTTCTTGTCTTTTTAAGAATTTTTTGCTTCCTTTTTGAATGATATCTTTTATTTCATGCCACAACTCTTCTGGTCTCCTGTCATTTGTGTCTAATGAATTAAACCTATTTTTGAGGTGGTCTCTGAACTCAGGTTGGATATACTCAAGGTCATACCCTGGCTCTCGTATACTTGTTCTAATTTTCTTCAGCTTCAGTTTGAACTTGCCTATGAGAAGTTGATGGTGTGATCCACAGTCAGTACCTGGTCTTGTTTTGACATTTTGTATAGAGCTTTTCCTTCATCTCTTTCCACATATGTAGTCAATTTGATTCCTGTATGTTCCATCTGGACTAGGATTTAGCTCAGTTGGTAGAGCGCTGTGCTGCAGTCTCTGAAGTCCCTAGTTCAATTCCCAGCACCACAAAAATGGGAGAAGGGCCTGGCAATCCACTCCCAAGGCAATCCTGAAACAGTCAGCCATTGAAAACCCTATGAGGGTCACTGTGAGTCGGATACTGACTCGACAGCAACTAACAACAACAACAACATGTTCCATCTGGTGAAGTCCATGTATATAGTCTCCGTTTATGATGTTGAAAAAAATGTATTTGCAATGAAAAGGTCATTGGTCTGACAAAATTCTATCATGCAATCTCCAGCTTTGTTTCTGTCACCAAGACCATATTTTCCAACTACTGAGCCTTCTTCTTTGTTTCCAACCTTTGCATTCCAGTCACCAGTGATTATCAGTATGTCTTGATTGCATGCTTGATCTCTTTCAGATTGCAGAAGCTGATAGAAGTCTTCCCTTTCTTCATTTGTGGCCTTAGTGGTGGGTGAATAAATTTGAATAATAGTCATATTAACTGGCCTTCCTTGTAGGCGTGTGGATATTATTCTATCATTGACAACATTTTATTTCATGAGAGATCTTGAAATGTCTTTTTTGATGATGAATGCAACCCCATTTCTCTTTAGTTTATCATTCCCACCATAGTTGACCATATGATTGTTGTTGTTCTTGTTGTTCAGTGCCATCGAGTCAGTATCCGACTCATAGTGACCCTCTGTACAACAAGGGAAACACTATTGTCAGTGCTTCTCTGCTGTTCATAGGGTTTTCAATGGCAGCTTGATTTTGAGAGGGGGTTGCCAGGTCCTTCTCCCAAGCCTACAGCTTCTGGTGTTCCCAGGCGGTCTCCCATCCAGGTACTAACCAGGCCTGACCCTGCTTGTTGTTGTTGTTGTTGTTAGGTGCCGTCGAGTCGAGTCCGACTCATAGCGACCCTATGTACAGCAGATTGAAACACTTGCTGATTCTGTGCCAGACAAACCATCTTATTTATGTTTAAGCCCATTGTTGCAGACACTGTGTTAATCCATCTGGTGGAGGGTTTTCCTCTTTTGCGTTGACCTGCCACTCTTCCAAACATGATGTCCTTCTCCAGGGATTGTTCTCTCCTGACTACATGTCCGAAATATGTAAGACGCAGTTTGGCCATTTTTGCTTCCAAGGAGCACTCTGGTT
>VMDO01005429.1:59619-112511 GCA_007922755.1 Pedetes capensis | reverse complement strand
GTGGACGCCTGCCTTCCCAGTGGCTCTCCCTGAGTGGATGCCCGCCCGCTCCAGTGGCTCTCCCTGACTGGACGCCTGCCTTCCCAGTGGCTCTCCCTGACTGGATGCCCCCCTCTCCAGTGGCTCTCCTGACTGGACGCCCGCCCTCTCCAGTGGCTCTCCCTGACTGGATGCCTGCCTTCCCAGCGGCTCTCCCTGACTGGATGCCTGCCTTCCCAGCGGCTCTCCCTGAGTGGACGCCTGCCCTCTCCAGTGGCTCTCCCTGACAGTTAACGCAGCTGCCTGTGCTTGTCTGACATCGCCAGGAGAACAGAATCCAGCTCCCGGAGCAGTGCATTCTAGGTTATGTGACGAACGTTTCATCCTTAAATATTTCCTTATCTATTTTTGGCACTGATATGAATTCGGGACAGTTGCCACCAGCTCTGAAAGACTCAGTGTGCATTTGGAGTTTGTGGGAACCAAGCCTCGGGGGATGAGTTAATTTAAGCCATGCAGCCTTGGGCCTCCCTGGACGTGTCACGTTTCTCATATCTGAATGTAGGTCGGGGACTGGAGGCTCCATGTGCTTCCATTTGCTCTAGCCCTTTATAACCTGGCCAGACTGCTGTCTTGGGGTGACCCAGGGCATTCCATGTAGCAGCTGGGCTTTGGGTATGTTGGAGAAGGAACAGCAAAGAAAAAGTACTGGCTTAAAGGCTTCCATGTCTTTCAGTAAACTCCTTGGCAACTACTAGGCGCCCGCCTTGGAGAGGTAGTTCACTGACCTGATTCACAGCTGCCACGCCTTTGCCATTTCCGCTTGTTGCCGTCATTTGTTTCCCAGTGGATTTGGGAGAAGAGCAGCCCTCACCCGTGTTCCCTGCACTCCACACTGTGCCTGTGGCCTAGATGCAGAACCCAGTGGAAGGGTGGGAACCACACAATACTATAGCCTGGCTAATGCATGGCTACCACGGGACTGGAGAGTAGTGGGGTCTTCAAGTCCTGAGACTTCCGATATGAACTCAGGATTCCAGACTCTGCCCCCTGAGGGGTGGGCGGCTGGACCCTGTATATCAAGACACTGTATATCAGGGAAGGCATCAGACCAGAGTGGGGGACCAGATCGGGAGCTGTCCCATTTTCAGTGACACACGCAGCACAGGACTCAAGGGGTATAGTGAGTGGACAATCAGAGGCCTGTCTCCCCTGCCCATCCTGCAGGCCCCTGCGGTGTCCCTGAGGGTGTCTGGCGAGCGCCTGCAGACACTCCAGGCCGTTCTGAACACACATGCCCATTTTTAACCCAAAAGATGGCCCTCTCCCACGCTGTGCCACGTTCTTTCCCCCTCCGTGGCGTAACCTGGGCATTGTACAGGGCTGTCTGAAGGGCTGTGTGGTGGGGCTGTTTTGTGGGAGCAGTTTCACCTAATCCACTAAGCCATTTCCAATCTTTAGCGTTTACACAGTGTTCTACTTTCAGCTGCCACCAGGAAGCTCTCCAGGTTAGAATCTCAGCGGACAAACAGATGGCACACTCAGCAGAGGAGGCCATTTATGAAGGGAGGGCAGGGACAAAGATAACCCAGAAGAGCTGCAGCAGCAGCTGGGAGGCCAGCCCTCCCCCTGGGACGGCAGGGAGGGTGGGGGAAGCAGGGACCTGGAGCCAGCGAGTGGCAGCTGCTGGAGAGCCGCGGCTCACAGAGGAACACGGCCTGGGAGGCTCGCGAGTGTTGACCCAGCGGCCCTCTGGAGGGCCATGGCTTCACAGAAGGCAGCCATCCTCTCTCCCCACAGGGCAACAGGGCTGGTGACAGCAGACTGAGGACCTGTGTCCTGGGGTTGGGAGTCTGAATTGCTCTCCCCGTGTGAGAAACCCCGGGCGATCCTCCCTCAGCAGTTCAGCCTTCGTAAACACCAGGTCTCTGAGTCTGGTTCTGGTACCACCAGCATCTCCGAAAAAGTTGGTGGAAATCCACACACTTGGTGTCCACCTTAGGCCCGCTAACTCTCTTCCTCACCTAGTTCCGATTTGAAGCCACACCACTGGTTTCCAAACCTGGCAGAAAATCAGAGTCAGGTGAGGAGTTTCAAACACACACACGGTTCTGGACCATCTGAACTTCTGGGCCCCAGGGCCGGTGGGGAGTTAGCATGTCTCCAACAGCATGAGCTGCGAGGATTTTCTCCTCAATTATGGTTTCTAAGGGAGCACTGGGCCTGTTTATTGGTCTCGCCGACACAGTCCTCCTTCACATGCAGTTTAACACTATCCAAGGCTGAGTTGCAACACTGGGTTTAAACATAAATAAGATCGTGTGCCTGGCACAGAATCGGGAAGGGTTTCCATCTGCTGTACATAGGGTCACTATGAGTCGGACTCGACTCGACGGCACCTAACAACAACAACATGGCTGAGTGGGTGAAGGCAGCTGCCTTAGTTGGCACTTCGTTGTGACTGCAGGGGGAGCTCACTGTCCCTAGCTTGAAGCAGCTGGTGAAGAATGGAGGAGGAACTGGACAGCTGTGGAGGTTTCTAGAGTCTGACCTTAGCAATGCTTTCAAATTACTTTGGGGCCAATTTTCATGTCAGACACACCTTTGACCAGATATTCAGCACAAAACGCTTAGTTCTCTGGAAAATTGTAGTGATTTTGAGACTGTCTATACTTCAGCCTGATTAGATAGAAAAGCTTGGAGGATATTATTGTGGAGAATTTGGGTCAAAATTTCTGGGACATGAACTGGACAGTTGGTTATCTGAACCTTTCTGCAAGGTGCCCTACCTTTTAGTTGTAAAGGCTTTGCTGATGATAAAGCTATTATGAACATTCTTATATGTGGCTTGTGAACATATTTTTATCTGTTTTGGGTAAATAACTGCTGGGCCCTAGGGTAGAAACATGATTAACTTTGCAAGCTATGGCCTGTTCTCCTGGTGTACCAGTTAATGCTCTCCCAAGTCACGTATGAGAGTTCCAGTTGCTTTTTAGCCTTGCCAACACCTTACATCGTCAGCCTTTTCCATGGGTCCCGTTCTGGTGGGGGTGCAGCATTAGTGGTGGCTTAACTTGCACCTCTCTGACTTATGATGTCCAATGCTTTTTCATGAGCTCACTGACCATTCCTGTAGGTTCTCTAGTGAAGTATGAAGAAGCCTCTTAGCTCCCTTGTTCTTTATAATATTCCAAGTGTTTTTTCCTTGGAGGTCCACCCATGAACTCAGCAGCCCCTGTGTGCAATCCTTGAAAGCAATGTGGACTTCAAAACTGTCTCACTCACTCACTCCTTTTTTTTTTTTTTTTTTTTTAATGCAGTACTGTGGGTTGGACCCAGGGCCTCTCGCTTGCGTGCTCTGCAAGTGCTGGACCACTGAGCTGCACCCCCAGCCTTTTTTTTTTTTCCTTTACTTTTTGAGACAGGGTCTCGCTAAGTTACGCAGACTGCCTCTGGTCTCGAACTTGCGATCCTCCTGCCTCCACCTCCTGAGCCGCTGGGATTATAGGTGTGCGTCACCGCGCCCAGCGCTATCTATCTTTGAGACAGTCTCAGTGTGTTGCCCAGGCTGGTCTTGAACTCATGAGCTGGAGCAGTCCTCCCCCTTCAGTCTCCTGAGTGGCTGGGACTAGAAGCACACGCCACCATGCTTGCCTTTAACATGGCGCACTTTTGAATCTAAAGTTCCTCTTGCTTCTTCACCCTTTCAGACCCAGCTCAGAGTTCGCCTTGTGTGTCGGCTAAGCCTCTGGCCCTGCTTTGTGTCTGTGGTTCACTGTTCTTGCTATGCGTCCATGGTCCCGAGTGCCCCTCTGTGTGGCTACACTTGCCACGTGCAGTGCGAGTTTTTCTGCCTCACTGAGGGCAGAGGCCTTGTCCTCACTCTGCTTTGTGTTCAGTGCTTATGATGTGCTCTGCAGTGGCGCTTAGGCCCAGTAAATATTGCTGGATTAGTTTATTACCCATTTGGTCCTTCCAACAACTCAATGAGAAAAGCCAAATGTTAGCCTTGAATTGGAGGTAAGAACATGGCCCCAGAAGGGCCAAGTGACTTGTCCTAGGTGCCACAACTTGTTTGTTATAGAGCCAGGTACTACTTACAAGGTTTTGACTCTTTGACATTAGTTCTCCAACCAAGTGAAGTGTGTTCTTTGAAGTAACTCGCTACCTGCACCCAGGTACACGCACAGGAAGACTTTCCGAGGGATGGTTGTAAAGGAATCCATTTCCAACTTGCCTGCCTACTCATTTTGAACTGACTACCCAGGAAGGTGCCTGTGGCCACAGAAGACATGAAGCCACTTTGGCTGTCTCATGTCCCTGTTTGTACTGGGCCTTCTCCCACTTCACACAAAAAAGACTTTTCACCCATTTGTTGTCTTCTTCGGGTGCACTGCTGAAAGATGGAGAACCTCCCAGCCATGAAACAGAGGCATAATTGGAGCTATCCAGGGTGTTGAGACTCCAGGGACCCTAAGGAGAGGAATCTGCTACTCAGGGGTTTTCCCTTTAGCTTTAGCAGAAATTGAAAGAGAATGTTTTCAAGTTGTTAACTGTTGATTTAAAGAAATGTTGAACTTCTGATAGGTCATATCTGGACTTTCAGGATGCTACTCAGAAGGCTTCAAAGAATTAAGTTACAGCACAAGACTCTTTTCATCTCTTTATGAACAAGGTTTCTCAGCACACACACAAAAACAACAAAAACAAGAAACAAAAACAACCCCAGACAAGAAAAGAACTGATGCTGGACCACATCTCATTCTAGCAAAAAGTGATCATCATCCATGGGTAAATGAACTAACCTAACAAAGATACCTACATTTCTCGTTAAGATACATTTCCAAATAAGGTTTTGCCTTTACAGTTAATAATTATCCCAATTGTAGTATACATTTTCCATTGTTAATGTACTTGTGATAGTTAAGTCAGAAGAAAAATCGTAACAATTAGATCCTTACGGTTTTTTTTTTTTGCAGTACTGGGGATTGAACCCAGGGCCTTGCACCTGCATGCTTTGCAAATACTGGCCCACTGAGCTGCACCCCCAGCCCATTTTTTACTTTTTGAGACAGGGTCTTGCTAAGTTACACAGACTGCCTCTGGTCTTGAACTTGCGATCCTCCCGCCTCTGCCTCCCGAGATGCTGGGATTGCAGGAGTGCCTCACCATGCCGGGCAGTTTAATAATTTTAAGTGTAGTGATGATTCTTGTTATTTGCAGTAGTTATGTTTTTAAAAATTACCTCAAATATTGAACTATCTTTGGCTGCAACATTGCTTCTAGGGGAAATACAGAATTAGGTTCCTGTAAGACTCTGATCACAACATTTTGTCAGCCAATTCATGGCCTTGTTTTATATGTATTTTTATTTGAAGATGACTACTTTAATATGTATGTCACTAATAACTATATGCACTGTTTTTTATAATAAAACGCTATTTCAATATTGTGTAATGCATTCTACCATGACTGTATCAGTTTAATTCTTGCAGTCATACGTACACAGTACATGTACACAGTTAACATACTGTACCGTGACCATATATTGTACAGTACACGAATGCAAATGAAGTCCTGAAAAAAGCATTAAGCAAAGATTCTGCAGTTTTATGAAAATGTTAACTAAAATGTCCCTGTGTGTGGAGCTGCAGGATGTGTGGGTGTGGTGTAGCCCTTTGACCTTGGCCTACCCCATGAAGACCACAGGTGGGATTGGTGCAACTTGTTCTGCAGAAGAGGAAGACGTCAGTGAGGGTGGCATGTTGTGATCTGGCAGTTCTACTTTAGGGGTTTGCCTTTTCCAACTTTTCCTCTAAAATTGGCTAGACAAACTCCTTCAGCCTTGTGTGCTTGGCCTTTTGCCTCAAATCTTCAAGTGTTTGGAATAAGGGACAAACGCAGTGGTGGTAAGTTGCTTAAATGTGAGGGTTTGCTCAAGCATGGGGTCACATTCTTCCATACATTTAAAGTTTTTTCCAAGGCAGAATTCCATTCTGATATTTAGCCTGCTGTGAGAGGGACAATTCTTGGGAGGCTTGGGTTGACTGTGGTCACTGTCCTGACTTTTCTGACCACTAATTCTGAAGCCTCAATTCAATATCTTGCCCAGATCTTTGTGGGTGGGGTCTACTCTCTGCTCTGCCAAAGCCTCCTCTACATCTTCTTCCTTCATGTCATGGAAACTTTCTCCATTTATGTGCTGTGCAATATACACTATGTTTTTGACACCATTCTTTATATTTTCTGTAACACCTGCGAAGCCTTCAAATTTTTTCACACAGTCCTGCCAAACATTTTCTCAATAATTACTGATGATAGCTTGATGCTGTCCCAGGCTGTGCCAACATAACCAATAACATTGTGTATTGGGACCGGTTTCTAGTAGTCTATCATGGTGGTTGGGCTGGGATTTAGCTCAGTTGGTAGAGCACCGCTGTGCAGTCTCTGAGGTCCCGAGTTCAATTCCCAGCACCGCAAAAAGGACGTGGCAATCCACTCCTGAGGCAATCCCAAAACAATCAGCCATTGAAAACCCTATGAGGGTTGCTATGAGTTGGACCTGACTTGATCGCACCTAACAACAACAATCGTGGTGGTTTCCTATTGGAGTTGAGAATCTCACAAGCTTTACTGTGCAGCTTTCTCATGTAGTATGCCTTGAAAACTATTATTACATCCTGACTGAGGGGTTGGACGAGAGATGAAGTATTTTGGGGCATGAAAAGTACTTGTACATTGGGGTGGGCATTTTGAGTTCTTCATGGCAACAAACTGGGGCATTATCCAAAGTTAATAAAACCCTGAAGACAAGGTTTTTGCCCTGGAGATAGTGTTCAGCTTCTGTGATCAAGCAGTTGTGGGACAATCCCAGAATGTTCCGGATGCCATCATGCTTTTCTGTTCCATCTCCAGTGAACTGGCATACATTTCAGGCTTTTCCCTTTCAGTGCTTGTGGGTCTGGGGCTCTATATACCATTAGGGCTTGCCCTTAAAGTCACCTTTGGCGTTGGCACATAACAGCAAGGTTGCATAGTCTTTGAATGTTTTAATGGCAGGGACCTTGGGAACAATTTATATCCCATAGGTTCGTTCCCCAACATTCTTATAAAATATGCCAGTTTCATTAGCATTGAAAACCCACTCTTCAACATAACCCTTTTGATGTATCACACTTAGCAGGTATTTTTTAAAATTCTGCAGCCTTGTGATCTACAGAACCATTCAAAGTTTTTCATGCTGTATCGTCTTTTGAAAGGTGCAAGCCAGCCTGCACTAGCTGACAAGGGTTTAACATGTGCCTGACCCTGGGTAACGAGTGTAAATTTCTTTGTCTTTCAGCCTCCAAACAATGCTGTCCGCTATGCTTTTTTTAATTGGTCATCATCTCATGAATCCGCAAACTTAGCTGCTTTTCCATCTTTTCCATCACTTCTTCACGCACTGTAGATGTTACTTTAGCTCTTTCTGGAGCAGCCTCAGGAACAGACCGGTGAATTTCCTCTTCCTTTTCTGGATATACCATACTGTTGACTCATTAACACTGAACTCATGACCAGAAGCACTATAACTCATGCCTGACCAAAGCTTATCTGACACACAATTTTTTTCTGTAAGACACATCACAACCTTCTTGTGGTTAGGAATGCCAGACAGCATGAAAGCACTACACTTCGAGGCCATTTAAATCAGTGAAATCAACTAAAAGTACAGAAATTGAAAAACGAAATAAACTGAGAAAAAGGCATTTGTTTATAGTTTGAGAACTAAAACAAGAAAGAAGGTGGCCTTGTTCAAGTACAGGTGGGAATGTGCACATAAAGTGATTTAAGTTTTTCACTGCTTTGTACTTTGTCAATAAATGAGAATGTGCCATAAGTATTTATTTTGGGGTTGCACATACATTTTAGCAAGTAGGTGAGTTCACAAAAATAATCTGTGAATGATGACTGACAGTATTTGTATGGGTTTCCTGCCAAAAAAGATAAGAGAACCAGTAGGACTTTTAAGCATAAGGATACATTAGGATACAATTCTGTGGGGGAAATGGAATGGAAATGAGGGAAAGGAGAAAAGAACTTCAGACTTTTAAGAATTCTTTCATAATTTTTTTTAGATAGAAAACGTATGACATATGTAGTGTATTTAGATCCCATTGGATAACTTAAAAAAAAAAAGATGTAACAGTTTAAGTTTAAAATGCCACTGTCAGGATGTCAGAAATTACATCCTTTGTCAAATATTCAAAATGACAAGGAAATTTAGATGTTAACGACATACATGGGGCGTAATCTTTGAAAATTCGAGGGAGGAAAAGAACATTTGGAGTAGGTGGCAGTCTTGGTCTTGATGGCTGACTTAAGTTTCAGTGAAAAAACCCACACTTGTTCAATATGGAGGGAAACATGTCAGCACCTTCTCCTATGAACTTTTTAACTGTAGGGGGAGAAAGGCCGCATTTCCTCTCTTGGCCTCTCTGAACGCCCTGGTTTTGATTTGTGATTCAAAAAGACCCAAGCACCTTATGATGAAACCACAGTCTTCCGGAGCGGCGCCCGATGGAATGCGGTGATTTCTCCCTTCGGGACAGGGCAGAAACACCTTCAACGTCCGGTAGTGTTAGAACTCAAGATGATGCTTTAGTGCAAATGCCAACACCTACTTAATTCTTGCTGCAGTTTGTTGTTGTTGTTAGGTGCTGTCAAGTCGGTATCCGACTCATAGCGACCCTCATAGGGTTTTCAATGGCTGACTGTTTCGGGATTGCCTTGGGAGTGGGTTGCCAGGTCCTTCTCCCATTTTTGCGGTGCTGGGAACCGAACTCGGGACCTCAGAGACTGCAGAGCAGCGCTCTAACAACTGAGCTAAATCCCAGCCCGCTTGCTGCAGTTTAGATCGTTATTTATCTTTTTTTCAGACAAATGATCTTTAGCTTTGAAAACAATTTTTTTTTTACTTTCTGAGACAGGGTCTCGCTAAATTACGCAGACCGCCTCTGATCTCGACCTTGCGATCCTCCTGCCTCCACCTCCGCCTCTGCCTCCCGAGCCGCTGGGATGACAGGCGTGCGCCACCGCGCCCGGCGCTAACAAAAAACCTCCCTGATGGCTCCGACCTCTTGGATCGCTCTGGTCATCGGTTCCGTTCCCGGTGTCCTGGCTTCTGGCGGGGTCCGGCCCGACGCCGCGCGCGTGCTGCCCGGACGGCGCCGCGGGCTCCGCACTCCAGGCCCTCGCGCCCGGCCCTCCGCGGCGACCCGCGTTCCGGCTCCACGCTCAGCCCACGCGGGGCCGCATCGGGGGAAAGGAGCGCCCTTGGGTCGCAGAATTAGGGCGAAAACCGCGCTGTCCCCGAGCCGGGGTGAGGAGCCGAGTCCTCGCCCGCCCCGCGCGAGCGCCCGGGCGCCCACGGCCTTTCCCTGCGCTTCCGGCTGGCAGAGGCCGAGGCCAGGACGCCGGGACGCCGTTGTGCGCGGGGTCTACGGGACCCGCGGCCCGAGGGCAGGGCGGGGCGAGGCGGCCGCGCGGGGTCGGCAGCGTCCGTGGCCCGAGGGCAGGGCGGGGCGAGGCGGCCGCGCGGGACCCCCAGCATCCGCGTCCCGAGGGTGCGGCGGGGCGGGGCGTCCGCGCGCGGGGCGACAGCGTCTGTGACCCGAGGCGTCTGCGCAGGGTCCGCAGCGTCCGTGGCCCGAGGGCAGGGCGGGGCGAGGCGTCCGCCCGGGACCCCCAGCATCCGCGTCCCGAGGGTACGGCGGGGCGGGGCGTCCGCACGCGGGGTCGGCAGCGTCCGCGTCCCGAGGGTACGGCGGGGCGGGCCGTCCGCCCGACGACAGCGTCCGCGGCCTGAGGGCGGGGCGGGGAGAGGCGGCCGCGCGTGGGCCTGTGGCCGCAGGGCGCGAAGCCCACGCCTGCCGGAAGGGACCGCGCGCGGCCGGCGGCGGGGGGGGGGGGGGGGTGCGGCCGGTGACGTCACTTCCGGCTCCGGCCCACTTCCGGGTGCGGCCGAGGCCGAGGTGGGTCGGTGCCGCGCGAGGGAGGCGGGTGCGGAGGCCGGGCCGCCGCGCTGAGCCGCGCTCTGTGTTGCAGGTCTTCCCGGAGCCGCGGAGCGAGAGCGAGTGCCTGAGCAACATCCGCGAGTTCCTGCGCGCCTGCGCGGCCGCCCTGCGCCTGGAGGTGGGTGAGCGGGGTGAGCGCGGCCGGCGGGCGGGCCGGGGTGGGGCGGCCCGAGGGTCCTGCGGGACCCGCACCCGGCGCTGGCCCGGGGCTCTGCGGGCGCCGGGCTCTGACACGGGGGCCCCCGGGCCTCTCCCCTTCCTCGGGCCGGGGCTCCCGTGGCCCCACCGCACCTCTAACCGAACGTGCGGGTTACGGGTCCCGCGCGCGGGGCGTCTGCGTGTCGCGGGGCCCTCTGTGCTGAAGGCGGCCTTTCGGGGGCGGCTCTCCGGGGTGTCGGGCTTTGCTTTTCTTAGGCACCGCAGGCTGGCGTGGGTGCAGCGGGGCCTGCGTGGAAGCCTTGCCTGGTCTGCCGGCTGCCGCCACGCTCAGCCTTGGGGGACGGACAGGAGCTGCGCCCAGCCCTCCACGGCCGTCCCGCGTGGAGGCCCCTCCCGAGGACAGCCTCCCCCGTAGGTTTCCCCGGGGCTGTGGGTAGAAGGCGCCGAATGTGTGAGGGAAGCTTATGTAGAAAGTCTAATAATTGCGCTTGGACTGGAGGAGTTTATGGAGGTTTAATCGGTATCACTGTTTTGCTGATCTTTTTATCGTGGATGTCGAGGAAAGGATGATCACGGAGTGGAAAGTGCTTAGGGCGGATTCTAGAAGCCCTGCAGATCTTTTTTTTTTGTTGTTTCTTTTTCTTTGATGGTCCTGGGGGCCGAACTGGGGGTCTTGCACACGCCTTGAAAGCTTTCTGTCGCTGAGCTGCACCATCAGCCCCTTTTTAATCTTGTAAATTGAGACAGGGTCTTGCTAAATTACCCAGACTGTCTCTGGCCTTGAACCTACGATCCTCCTGCCTCCACCTCCCTAATTACTGGGATTACAGGTGTTTGCCACCAAACTTTGCTCCTCCAGGTTGGGGAAAGACATTGTTTCAGTCAGTCTTCCTTTTATTGGGCTGGGTAATGTGTTTTATTAGCAAATTTTACTGTCTGTGTCTTTCTCTATCTGTCTTCCTTGCTCGCTCTCTCTCTTTTGCAGTACTGGGAGATTGAATCCAGGGCCTCACACATGCTAGGCAAGTGTCAGCGAGCAGCATGCTCAGCCTATTTTTTGTTTTTTAGGTTTTTATTTTGTATTTTTATTCTGAGTTGGGGTCTCGCTAAGTGGCGTAGGCTGGCCTCAAACTTGTGATCCTCTTGCCTCAGCCTCTTGCGTTGCTGGGATTACAGGGGTGCATCCTAACGCTGGGCGGTGTTTACTTTTTCTTGACCTTTGTTGTAAGGTTTTATCTTCTTCAAACTACTGAGTTTGGTTTATGTCACTGCATTTTTATTTTTATTTACTTTTATTGTATAAAGTGTAGAAAACAATGGGTTTCCTTATGGCATTTTCCTAGAAGTATGTGATGTGGTTTGTCTCGCTCATTACCCCATTGCCCTCTTGTTTGGCCTGGCACTGGTCCTCTTCCCAGCAGTCTTCCTTCCCTCATGTCTTTGATGTTGTTAAGTACTTTTCAGACTCACTGCACAGTGAGATGATCTGACAACTTCAGTGTTAAGACCTTAGTGTCGTTACAAAGGAAGTCAAATGTTAAACCCTCATTTTGAGTTTTCCAAAGGTTACCGTTGATATTTCATGTGGTAACTATATTTACACTTACAAGTTTTTTCAAGGGTGCTCTGCAGAGCCCTTCCCTGGCACACCCCCATTCCCCAGCGTCTGGTACGGCATCAGGCACAGAGTAGGCCTTGGGAAGTATTTGTTCCTGGAAGGATGAGCTCGAAGTTGTAGTTATTATCCAGTAGGTTTCTTTTTTTTTTTTTGGTACTAGGGGTTGAACCCAGGGCCTCGCGCTTGCATGCTCTGCAAGTGCTGGACCACTGAGCTGCACCCACAGCCCCCTTTTTTTTTTTTTTTTTTTCATTATTTTTTGAGACAGGGTCTCGCTAAGTTACGCAGACTGCCTCTGGTCTCAAACTTGCAATCCTCCTGGCTCCGACTCCCAGCTGCTGGGATGACAGGCGTGCGCCACCACACCCAGCTAAGTAGGTTTCTTCTTAAAGAAAAAATTATGCCTTATTTGGTGTTATTTTTAACAAGAAACAATTTTTAAAGGGTAAATATCTCTTCCAACCAATTTAAAATACAGTAGAGGTAAATACTACCTAGCATTCTTTCAAGGTTAATGTCACATCTGTTGTTGTTAAGGTGCCTTCAAGTCGGGTCCAACTCCTAGTGATCCTGTGTACCACAGAACAAAGCACTCCTCGACATGGTGCCATACCTGGCACCATGTCAGTGTTTCTCCACTGTTCATAGGGTTTCGAATGGCTGATCGTTATTTGGGATTGTTTTGGGGAGTGGGTTGGCAGGTCTTTTCCCATTTTTTGCGGTGCTGGTGCTAGAGCCCAGGGCCTCGGAGAGTGCAGTGTAGCACTCCACCAGCTGAGCTAAACCCTAGTCCAGTGTCACACTTAAAATGTTTAATTACATTTAATAAAAACAAAAACTAATTACCTTTAATAAAAAACAAAAACAGTAAGATACAGCACATGAGAAAATCTGTGGTTTTTGGGAAGTTACTCTGAGAAAATGGCTGAAGTTAAAGCTCAGTTGGTAGAGTGCTTGCTCCATGTGCTGTGAGGGCCTGGGTTTGATCCTCAGCACCACAGAGATGGGCAAAGGATGTGGCAGTCCACCTCGAAACAATCAGCCATTGAAAACCCTATGGGTATTAGAAAAGCACTGTCAGATACAGTGCCTCTTTTGTTCAGTTGTACCTAGGTTTGCTGTGAGTTGGACCTGACTCAAGGGCATCTAACAGAACAGAACCCTGAGAAAGGAACTTTGTATTACAGAAACGGCCCCAGCTTGGGCTTCCAGCCTGTAATCACGCCATGAAGGTTTAGGCCTGTGCTGGGAAAGACCCAGGCCCCCACTGAGAGATGTACTTAGCTTTTGAGATGTCTTCTAGGATTTACACATTTCATTTCCACCAGATTCTGAACGGTGAGAGACCAACAAGCAACATTTTGGGATTACAAACAGGAAACTTAAAATAGCGTAAATTCCAGATTAGCTTTTGTTTTGTAGTTACAAACATCAGAGTGCTTTTTTGAGGAGTTATTCCAGACTGAATTGTGCTGGTAACAGGCTTTTTGGTATATATAGTTCCTAATTTGCTGCCAGTTTAAACTCTCCAAATGATTTTTTAAAGGAAAAGAGGAACTGAGCATTATGGTTACTCACGTAGTTATTTTAGTGTATACCTATCTTGATAGTTGTTGTTATCATAGGGACCTAATTATGTACAAGCGAAAGAAACGCTCCCCTCCCAGCGCGTTGTCAGTGTTTTTCAGCTGTTCTTTGGGTTTTCAGTGGCCGGTGGTTGGTTTCAGGAGTGGGCTGCCAGGTCCTTCTCCCCCCCCCCCCCCCCCCCCCCCCCCCCCCCCCCCCCCCCCCCCCCCCCCCCCCCCCCCCCCCCCCCCCCCCCCCCGTGCTGGGGATCGAACCCAGAGCCTGTAAGAGTTCAGAGTTCAGAGCAGCACTCTACAAACTGAGCTAACCCCCAGCACACATATCTTAATTAGCTGGAGAAAGTCAGATGTAATCCCCTAAAGAGGTCTGATATGAACCTCTACAAATAATTGTAAATGACTGCTGTGCCATCCGCATTTATGGGTTAGCTTTGAGAAGCATCGTAGGTTTTAAGTTGGGAAACACTTCTAGATTTGGAAATCGAAATTAAAAGAAGAAACAAAACTAGGAGTTAGGTAGTTTGGTGCTGAAAAACACTGCTTTCAATTTGACCTCTTCATTTTCTTATAACTTTTTCTTTGCTACCCAACGTGTACTTTTGTTGTTGTTGTTGGCACAGAAAACTACGCATGTCAATCCCAATTTTCTTCCATTTGTATCTCAAAAACAAAATCATAGCAATAAGAATCACAAGATAGTGATGTGTTTTGATTTTCATTTAAGGAGTGACTTGGTGAGAGATAAGCCAGACAAATCACAGGACATTTCTTAGCATTTATTAAGTAAAATAGCCTCAGAGAAATGTAGAACAGTTTGTTTTCTAATTATTTGCTCCATTACTTCTTAAATTCTGGTCCAAGTGTTGCTGTTAATAGGGTGTGTATGCGCATTTGTTCATACACTCAAATGCTCACAGTACATTAGTTGCTAAGATTTTCTCACCCAGTGTTATCTAATTACGCATCTGAAAACGACTGAAGCAGCAAAATCATAACTAGCAAGAGCAGAGGCGGCCTTCCTAGGAAAAAGCTGTGTTTGGGCAATGCCATTACACCTGTGATATGCTTACCAGTTTTTTATTTCAAGACCTAATTAAGGACAGAAGGTTCCACTTGTTTGCCTGACCTGTTACTAAGCTGAACCCATGTTACTAACATGATGCTTCAGGGGTATTAGCAACAAAATTATTGCATAATATAGTAATGAATTTTGATTTAGTTGTATAGTTATATTTGTGCATATTTGGTACATAGCTATGCACATAGCTTTTTATTTATTCATTCTTTCTTTTGTAGTCCTGGGAGGGTCAAGGCAGGGCCTTGCACTCACTAGGTAAGTGCTCTGCCACTGTGCCTCATTCCTAGACCCTTTTTCGAGACAGGATCTTACTAAATTGCACAGGCTGCCTCTGTCCTTGCATTCATGCCCCTTCTGCCTCAGCCTCCTGAATCAGTAGGATCATAGGGATGTGCTGTGGTGCCTGGCTTATACAAAGCTTTTTAGTTAGAAATTTTGAAAGTTGGCAGAAAAGAGGAGCTTTATGTATTCACTGGTATTTATTTATTTACTTACTTATTTTGTGGTGCTGGTGATCAAACCCAGGGCCTTGCACGTGTTAGGTAAGTTCTCTACCACTGAACTACACCCCCAGCCCAGGAAAGATGGACTTTACCATTATTATAAATTCAGATATCTAAGTTTATTGAATTTTCAAGCTCTTCTTAAGTCTAAGTTGTAATTGTGCAGTGAGGAGCCATATTTGGCTTTTGAATTCCTGGCATTGTCCCCTTCCCAGATGGGACCAGTCCTCTTGGAGGCAGGAGGCAGCTGGATGAGTAAACCAAGGGGAGTCTTCACGGATAGGTTTAACCTTACCGAGGCTGTTCTGCTGAGGAGCTGGTTGTGGACCCTCCTCACTGTTGCCACCGTTGCCGTGGGGAGGAAAGTGAGAGACGTCCGATGAAATTGTTCTCACGGTTGCCAAGAAGGACTGAAGGGAAGGAGATCTGTCCCGTGAAGCAAACCACAGCTCTCCTTTCTCCAGGTCGTTTCTGGGGTGGGCACGCCTGCCCTGGGCTGGAGGGAACTGTAATTTCATTGATCTTCCTCCCTGCTTGGCACACCATCTAATTTAACCAAAATTAAGTGTTGGCGCGCGCGCGTGCGCGCGTCTGGGTGTGTTTGTGTGTGTGTATTTTTTTCCCCCCATTTAACTGTTAGGGAAAAGTGAAAACCATCCAGAGGCTGAGGTGGTTCAGAACAGAAATCTGCCCTTTTCCCATCCTCACTCGTAGAAATTTTTGGTCAGAGCCAGGTGCGATGGCGCACGCCTGTAATCCCAGTGGCTCAGGAGGCAGAGGCAGGAGGATCGCAAGTTCGAGACCAGAGGCAGTCTGTGTAATTTAGCAAGACCCTGTCTCAAAAAGTAAAAAAAAAGGGCTCAGTGGTCCAGCACTTGCAAACTCAGTGGTCCAGCACTTGCAAAGCATGCAGATGTGAGGCCCTGAGTTCAAACCCCAGTACTGCCAAAAAAAAAAAAAAATTTTTTTTTTTGGTCAGCTTTTTGGTCTCTTAGATGAGTAGAGAATGAAATGTGGATGAAGTCTTCACATACAGCTTGCTTCATAGTCTAGTATAATATTCTCTAAAGAATGTAAATATTTTTTTTAAGCTGGCAAATTGTGTGTATTTATACAGTGTGGTGATACATGACTACACTGTGGAATGGTTAAACTAATCAACATATTCATCACCTCGCAGGCTTAAACTATTTCTTTTCTTTTTTATCCCCTCTGGAGACTGAGTCTCACTGTGTAGCCCATGTCAGCCTTTGGCTTGTGACCCTCCTGCCTCAGCCTCCCAGGTGCCCAGCTCACATACTTGTTTCTTTGTGGTGAAAACATTTGAAATCTCTTTCAGCATTTTGACGAACGTAATACAATTATAACTATGGTTACTATGCTGAGCAGTAGCTCACCGAAACTTATTTTTCCTGTCTAATTCAAGCTTTGCACCCTTCGAGCAGCATCTTTTCCCCGTTGAGCCTCGCAGTCCCTGGTACCTTCCATTCTGCTCTCCTTCTGTTAGTTTGACTGTTTTAGAGTCCATGTGTAAATGATTGTGCGTTGTCTGTCTTTCTGGACCTGGCTTCTCTGACCTGGCACCATGTTCTGCAGTTCATCCATATTGTCACAGATGGCAGGATTTCCTTTTGTTAGACTGAGTAGTATTCTGTCGCGTGTGCGCACCTTATTTTCTTTGTCCATTCATCCTTTCATGGATGCTTAGGTTATTTCTGTGTATTGGCTACTGTGAACAATGCTGCAGTGGACATGGAGTGCATATTTCTTCAACATACTGATTTCGGTTCCTTTGAATATTTATCTGTTGGTGGGATTGCTGGATCATATGGTAATTTTGGTTTCTGAGGAACCTTCATATTGAGTTCGGCAATGGCTGGATTCATTTACATTCCCACCAGCCGTGTGCAGGGATTTCCTTTTTCCAGGGCCTGTCAGCAGTTGTCTCTGGCCTCTTTGACAGTAGACATCCTAACAGGTGTGAGGTGGTAGTTCATTGTGGTTTTACTTTGCATTTCCTTGCAGTTGGTGATGTTTAGCATTTTTTTTAATGTATTTGTTGGCCATTTGTATGCTTTCTGAGAAATGTCTATTCAAGTCTTTTGCTCACTAAAAACTATAAAAATTTCAGGTTTTCTGGTTATTGTTTCATTTCAGTATTTTATTTTGGATATTAGCTCTTCATCAGATAGTACGGTTTGCAAATACTTTCTTTCACTTTATTGGTTGGAGATAAGTGTATTGGTATTTGCCCTTTGTGTTTGTTGTAAGGATCAGAGGGGTTCATATGAAGGGCCTAGAACAGAGACGTAAAGGTTTGGATGCCAAATAAATGTTAGCTGTTGCTATTACAATCTTCATTCTTTTTTGTTGTTTGAACCAGGTTGTTTATTTTGTTTTAAAATTTTACCCAGTAATCCACATTTGCCAGCAGCCGTAGCCCCTTGGTGTCCAATCTCATCAGATCTTGGAAGCTAAGTAGGGTTGGGCCTGGTTAGTGCTTGGATGGGAGACCCCTTGGGAATAGGTGTTGTAGGCTTGGAAGGACTGGGCAGCCCAATCCCAAAAAACAAGCAGCCATTGAAAACCCTATGAATGGCAGAGAAGCACTGACAGTGGTGCCTCATCTGTTGTACATAGGGTCACAATGAGTCAGACCTGACTCGACAGCACCTAACAACAGCAATATTTGTTATGTAAAGTTTAGTAAATAGAGAAATGTTAAAGAAAAAGTAAAAGTTATGTAATGCTTTCATCTAGAGATAACCAGTGTTAAAATTAGCAGTTATTTTTGATATTTTTTCTCCAGTGCACACCTATAAAGGTACTTTATACATAGCATCATTAGGTGCCTTCGAGTCAGTATCCGACTCATAGTGACCCTATGTACAACAGATGAGGCACCACTGTCAGTGCTTCTCTGCCATTCATAGGGTTTTCAATGGCTGATTGTTTCGGGATTGCCTTGGGAGTGGATTGCCAGGCCCTTCTCCCATTTCTGTGGTGCTGGGAATTGAACTCGGGACCTCAGAGACTGCAGCGCAGTGCTCTGCCAACTGAGCTAAATCCCAGCCCACATAGCATCATAGTATATAGTATTTTATAACATGGCTTAACTTGATACAGTGTGATGACAGTGTGACTGTTTCCCCATGTTTAATATTTATCTGCTAATTTTAATGAGTGCCTTTGAGTCAGATCCAGCTCACTCATTAGTGACCCTATGTACAAGAGAATGAAACATTCCCTGATTCTGTGCCAGGCACACGCTCTTATTTATGTTTAAGCCCATTGCTGCAGATACTGTTTCAGTCCATCTACTTGAGGGTCTTCCTTTTTTTCGTTGACCTGTCACTCTACCAAACATGATGTCTTTTTCCAGGGATTGGTCCCTCCTGACTACATGTCCAAAATACATAAGACACAGTTTCGCCATCATTGCTTCCAAGAAGCACTCTGGTTGCACTTCTTCTAGGATGAACCTGTTGATTCTTTTGACAGTCCATGGTATATTCAATAATCGTCTCCAGCACCGTAATTCAAAAGCATCAATTCTTCTCTGGTCTCCCTTGTTTAGTGTCCAGCTTTCACAGTCATACGATGCAATTGAAAACACAATGATATGAGTCAGGCATACTTTCGTCTTCATTATGACATCTTTACTTTTCAAAACTTTGAGGTCTTTTGTAACAGCTTTTCCCAACTGGAATACGTCTTTTGATTTCTCAACTGCTGCTTCTGTGGGTTTTGATTATAGAACCAACTAAAGCAAAATCTTGGACATCAATCTTTTCTCCACTTATATGAAGTTGCTTACTGACCCAGTTGTAAGGATTTTTGTTTTCTTGATGGTGAAGTGCAATCCATGCTGAAGTCTGTGTTCTTTAATTTTCATCAGTAAATGTTTGGAATTCCCTCACACTCAGCAGAGTTGTGTCATCTGCATAACGCATGTTGTTAATGAGTCTTCCTCCAGTCATGATGCTGCATTCTTTATAAAGTCCAGTGTCTCGGATTATTTGCTTAGCATGTAGATTGAGGAGATGTAGTGAAAGGATACAGCCCTGACACATACCTTTCCTGACTTTAAACCAGGCAGTGTTTCCTTGTTCTGTTTGAATGACGACTTGTCAATATATAGATTACTAATGAATACAAATAAGTGTTCTGGTATTCCCATTCTTTGCAATGTTATCCATAATTTATTACAATTTATACATAATTACAATTTATACATAATTTATTACAAGTACACAGTCAAATACTTTTGCATAGTCAGTAAAACATAGACATCTTTCTGATATTCTCTGCTTTCAGCTAATATCCATCTGACATCAGCAATGTGATGTCCCTAGTTCCATGCCCTCTTCTGAATCTGGCTTGATTTTCCATCAGTTCCCTATCTATAGCTGCCATAGTTGCTTTTGAATGATGTTTACCAAAATTTTACTTTTCTATGATATTAATGATATCATTCTATACTTCCACATTTGGTTGGATCCCCTTTCTTGGGTATAGCCACAAATATGGATCTCTTCCAGTCAGTGGGCCAGGTAGTTATTTTCCCTAATCTCTTGGCATAAGCAAGTTAGTACTTCCAGTGCTGCATCTGTTTGTTGAAACATCTCAACTGATATTCCATCAATTCCTGGAGCCTTGTGTTTCACCAGTTCCTTCAAGGCAGCTTCCACTTCATCCTTCTGTACCATTGGTTCCTGATCATATGCAACCTCTTGAAATGGTTGGTTATCTACTAATTCTTTTTGGTATAATGACGGTATTCCTTCCATCTTCTTTTGATGTTTTCTGCGTTTAATATTTTCCCTGTAGAATCCTTCACTATTGCCACTTGAAGCTTGAATTTTTTCTTTAATTCCTTAAAGGTTGAGAAAAACAGAGCATGTTCTTTTCTTTTGGTTTTGTCTCCAGCGTATCTTTGTAGGGTGGGTGCCTAAGTAGGGCACGGCAAGGCCAGAGCTGGGGGATCCTTCCAGTCTCTGGACACCACCTCCCCGTTGCTTCTGGAGAATTCTGACGGCTGTGAGAGTACCCCTCCCCAGGCTGCCTTGCTCATGCCTGGGCCCATTCTTTCCCTCAGGAAGAGGAAAACCTCCGGCATAAACAGTACAGTTTTTCTTTTTGTATCTTGCTGGGTGCTCCGTGTTTCTGGGTATGTGGTAAACTGAGGTAAGCATGAGACACAGTTCCCTGCTTGGGCTTGTGATGGACGGAATACTAATTGAAAACCTCAGAAATTTGTGGTGTTCCCTTCTAGCTTGGCACAAGTAATCAGCCACCTCTGTGTGGGCCCAGTGGGCCCTTCTGGGCCGCTCAGCGCAAGTAGGACCCCAGGCTATTTGCAAAGACGAGGGGGATGGTTTTCCCTTGTGTGAGCTCTGAGGTTTTCAGTTTGTGCCTTTAATTTTCCTTGAGAGTGTCCAGAGGTGTTCAGGTGGCTCTCCACCTGGGCTGGGATGACGGAGTGAGTAACGGGGGGATTTGGAAAGGAAACCCTCATTGTGTTCCTCGGGGGTGAGCTCACTGACTGGGCAGAGCGACTTACCGTGAGGGATTTAGGGATGTCCTCGCAGCATTTCCTTAGCGATGAGCAGTTACATCATTTTCAGCCGTGTGGGCGGTGCTTCCGCTCTTCATCTGTCTTGTCTGAGGAGAATCAGGCAGGGGTGTGGATGCCAGACAAAGCAGAGAAACTATTTTATGAAGTACTAACACCAGTTGATGCTGACAAACTCGTTTTGGAAATGAAAGCCTTGTAAGGAAGTGTTGCACTGTCTTTTTGGGTGGGGGATTGACCCGAGGGCCTTGTGCAAGTTAAGCGCGTACTCCACCTCTGAGCTATAGCCCCAGCCTGATGCTGCACAGCTTTGACTCAAAAACTGACCACGAAGTGAGAACCCACGCCTCCACGGCCGCCAGTTTCTGGCGCCTCTGACCTTGGGGTCTGAGCAGGGAGATGGGAAGGCGCTGCAGTGGGGCTCAGGGGCTCACTGTGGGCAGGACTCGCGCCCACCTGGGCGAGAAGGCCAGGAGCCTATGACTGGCGTCCGGCAGAATAGGGAACAGAGGCCCCCTGTGCTGTCTCGCTCTCGGCACCCCCCTTTGGGGTGCACCTTGCTGCTTCACACACAATTTCACTCTTCACAAGGTGGACGGGTTTTCCTTGGCGCCCTTGCCCTTGGCCTCGGGTCTGTGGTTCCCGCTTTACCTCTCTGAATGCCGAGTGCCTTTTGGTGGTGAGATGCTTATTTCTGTCCCGAAGAGTGGCCAGCGTTGACCTGCCTGAGGACTCCATCTGCTCCTGGTAGGGTGCTCACCACATGCTGGAGTGGCCAGCATTGACCTGACTCAGGACTCCATCTGCTCCTGGCGGAGTGCTCACTGCGTGCTGGGCACTGCCGTGGCATCTTTACGCACAAGGCCGTGCGTGTGGGGACATGCAGATTAAACCCAGTGACACAAAAGAAAGAGTCCAGTGATGCTGGAGTTGTTTTTTTTTCGGTACTGGGGATTGAACTCAGGGCCTCATGCTTGCGTGCTTTGCAAGTGCTGGACCACTGAGTTTGCAAGTGCTGGACCGCTGGACCACTGGACCACTGAGCCCTTTTTTTTCACTTTTTGAGACAAGGTCTCACTCAGTTACACAGACTGCCTCTGGTCTCGAACTTGCGATCCTCCGCCTCCGCCTCCCAAGCTGCTGGGATTACAGGTGTGTGCCAACGTGCCTGGATTCTGGAGTTCTGAAGAGGACAGTGAGAGGAAGGGATAGTGAGGGGGTTGCAGAGGATTCTGGGCGTGAGCCGGAGCTGTGGAAAGCCTGAGGCCCTAAGGATCCCTGCGGGTGACCGTAGCTCAGAAGGTTCTGTGTGACGGCAGTGGTGATCCCAGGCGAAAGGGTGGTTAGTGCGAGGATCAAGCTGGAATTCCCATGTGGCAGAGGCCGGTGGTTAGTGCAAGGCTCAAGGTGCATTGCCCACGTGTCAGAGGCCGGCCACTCGCCTGGAGTGTCCCATGCCTTGGGTGACTGAGCGAGTTCTGGGAAGGGCAGAGGGAGGCAAGCCCTGGGTGGATCTCCAGCTGTTGCTGCACCTGGTGGCCGTGTCCAGTGCCTCCTCTCCCCAGGCCTTTCCCCAGGTGCTTGACGCAGTTGTCTCGTGGGACCTCACGGTAGCCCTGTGTGACTCTGGCCCTTCTGTGTGTGGGGGACACTGAGGCACAGAGGCTGAGTGCTTGTGGAGGCTCGGAGTGGCCGTCTGGCCCCAGAGCCTTGCTGGTCCTCAGAATTCTGCTCCCCCTCTGCTGGACATTGTATTCTAATTTTTTTTTTTTTTTTGGTGGCACTAGGGATCACACCCCAGGCTGGGTTTAACTCAGTTGGTAGAGTGCTGTTCTGTGCTTTCCGAGGCCCTGGGTTCGATCCCCAGCACTGCAAAAACGGGTGGAGGATGAGGCAGTCCACTCCTGAAACAGTCCTGAACAATCAGCCATTGAAAGCTCTATGTGGGTCTCTGTGAGTTGGTTGTGACTTGATGGCCCCTAACAACAACTACCGGGATCACTCCCCAGGGCCTGGTGCATGCTTAGCACAGACTCCACCACTGAGTCACGCGGCTGCTCACGAGCCTGTGGTGCTCCCTGGAGAGGTTGCTGCACACAGCAGCAGCGCAGCTGCTGGGCCCCACCTGGCATTTTTGAGGTTTGTGGGGCGGTTTCTGTCCCTAGAGTCCCGGTGTGACATGTGACCTCCTGCCCACCTCCGGTCACTGGCCGCCTGGGTCTGGTCTCACAGCACTCCCTGGGATTCATGCCTGGACAGTTGTCCTGTGTCCTGTGTCTCCTCCCCCTCCTTTCTTCTCTCTGCACCATGTGCTACCACCTTGTGGCGTGGCCTGTATGCCTTCTAGCCCGCTTGTCACCCATGTGCCACTCTCTCTTCCCATCACGGTGCTGGGAGGACTGCTTTCAGGTGGGGCCGTGTCCAAGAGCTGACTGTGGGGGGGGGGGTGGACCCCATCACATGACCTCTGCTCCCAGCTGTCTCCTGTGCTCTCGGGCTCCAGTTGTGTCAGAATGTTTAGGAGGTGTGTAAGCCGCGTTTGCCAGTTGGCCTCTTGTTCAGTATAGGACCCATACCGCATGCTAGGCGTTGTAGTGGCTTCACAGACTTTCACTCAGTTACATGTGCCAGAGCTCTGGGAAGAGGCCTCGGTTAGCTAGAGCCTGGGGCACTGAGACGTCACATGGCTGGTGAGGGTCTGGCCTGGCTTTGATTCCAGCTGTCGCCATGTCTTCTCACCTCTGTACCAGGAGCATCCTTTTTCCTGCCCATCTGCAGAGCTCCTGTCTAAGCTGGCTCACATACCACCTCTGCTGCTGCTTCCCCACTCCTGGCTCTTGTGCTCTTTGCCTCTTTCTGTGGCACTTTGAGCACAGGGTCATTGTTTGTATGCCCTTACTGATTGTAAGCTCCTGAAGGGTGGGTTGGTATCTCTTACTTTGTTGCTGTTAGGTGCTGTGGAGTTGGGTCTGACTCACAGCAACTCTCATAGGGTTTTCAATAGCTGATTGTTTGTGGATTGCTTAGGGAGTGAATTGCCACATCCTTCTCCCACCTCCTCCTTAATAGGCCCCAAAAAACCATTTGTTGAATTGGTAAAAATCCTGCCTTAGGGTGTCTGTCCAGGGCCTTGGTGTGCCCCTCAGGGCCCATGGGGTGCCCATCCAGGACAGGCGGTAGGGGCTCAGTGGCCTGCCACCTGTTTTCTCTCACAATTTCCCCTTCTCTCCCTACCCCTGTCACACTTTTCTGTCTCAACACTACTAAGTTTTTTGTTTCATTCATTCTTTCAGGGACTTGCTGCATAAACTGGTTCAGCTCACACGTCACTGAGCAAGGAGCCTTTTTATCTGCCTGTCAGGTAGCTCAGATGAACTCTGATTCTTGACACGAGGCTCAGTTCGAGGGGACAGCTGGTGGGTGGCTCACTGGCATTTATCAGGTGGTCCTCACTGCAGGTTTAGACGCTAGTTTACCTGTGGCAAGCGACCTGTCCTGGAGACCTCAGGTCCTGGAGGCTAACCCCAGGGGAGTTGGGAAGGTGGAGGAGCCCTTGGGCCTGCCGAGGAGCTGGACTTGACACATTTCTCTGGCTCTGGGCCCCCCGAGGGTGGCAGCAGCACAGAGGCACCTTCTGTGCGGCCCTTTCCCTCACCTGCATGGCTGTGCGCTGCGCGATGTGTCAACACATCCAGAGCCCTTTTGGGGTCTCGTACAGGGACAAGGCATTCTGTGGGAGACCCTGCAGAATCCTGGGAAGGGCAGCGTATGCAAAGCGCAGAAGAAGCCTGGGTGTGATTCCACGTCGTCATCTGTTGTTCTCGCCCCGGAAGGAGCCCAGCTGAGCTCAGGTTGGTCCAGTGGAGGCGTGCTGTCATTGGCGGGGACATCATGGGGAGTGGGTCTGCCCATGAAGCGCAGGGGAGGGTTATACCACCCCAGAACCGTGCAGGTGAGAATGCAGGGGCCATGCCGTGCCGGTGTGGCCTGTCTGCACTGACCTAGCTGCCCACGTGGGTCTGGGAGCACTGCAGGGAAGGCCCCGGTAAGCTTTGGACAGCATCACTGGCCCAGAGCGCGCGAAGACGGGATGTTTGCCGTACAGGCCGTGCATTGTCCTGAGCGTTTAGGTCACGTGGTATCCCTCAGCTTGCTGTTAAATGGGGACATCAGCGTTGGCCAAGTGGTAGGGAAAAGGCTTTACTAAGAGTATATGTGGGGCTGGAATTTGGCTCAGTTGGTAGAGTGCTGCGCTGCAGTCTCTGAGGTCCCGAGTTCAATTCCCAGCACCGCAAAAATGGGAGAAGGGCCTGGCAATCCACTCCCAAAGCAATCCTGAAACAGTCAGTCATTGAAGACCCTATGAGGGTTGCTGTGAGTCGGATACTGACTCGATGGCATCTAGCAAGAGTATATGTTGTCATTTTCTAAGTCCTTGTGGAAAATGAATGGTCTTGTCCAAAGGGTGGGAACCGTCTGAAGCTTAAACTTGCATATAGGCCTGGTGAGAGAGTCCTGAAATAGTGTGACTGCTGTTCCTGTCTGGAAAAATCCTACAGTCCCCATGACCAGCCTTCTCACCTCCTTCCGCTTGTTGACTTGCAATTTCCCGTCTTTTCTTTTCCTTTTTCTGCAGTGCTGGGGACGGAACCCAGGGCGTTGTGTAAGCTAGGCAAATGTTCTACCTCTGAGCCACATCCCCAGCCTCTCCCACCTTTTCTGGTTTTTTTTTTTTTTTTTTTTTTTTTTGTGAGAGGGTCTCACTGTGTAGCCCAGGCTGCCCTGGAATTCACTGTATAGTCCAGGCTGTCCTTGAGCTCATGTTGATCCTCCTGCCTTAGCCTTCTGAGTGCTGGGATTGCAGGTGTGTGCCACCAGGTGGGGTTTATCTTGTCTTTTCTAAGTCTAGGAAAGCTGATTTGTTTGTTTTTGTTTTTTTCTTTTCTTTTTTCTTTTTTTCTTATTTTTTTATTATCTTTTAGTCCTCACCTTTCTATTTTCATTTGAAAACAAGTCAAGGAAAACCCAGGTCACTGTCTGGTAGGGAGAGGAAGTTCTTCTGTTTTCTTGACAGGTACTTGCCCTGAAGTCCTTGGCTCTGAGTACCCTTAGTCCTGGGAACCAGCCTGAGGACTGGTTCCCAGTGAGTAAGTAAAAGAAAACCCAGATCCTTCTCAGACCATATTTAGATATGAAATCTGCACTTTGTATGTTCTTAAAAATAACTTATCCAGAACGTTATTTCTGTTCACATTTATATCAGTCTGTATTAGTGTGTGTTGGGTGTTTAGAGAAACTAACTGGCCCTTCAGTTCAGAAGTAATAGAGTATTGATCCCTTTGGTCATTAATACCCTCCCTCCACTTGGGTTTCAGCTTGTGTGAGCTTTACGAAGTTACTGGCTACAGGGTTCCTGGCGAGTTGTTCATTAGTTTGGGGTTTAGAGCTGACCAATAGGGTCTTTTAACCTGGGTTTGCTGAGGAGCACAAGTAGCCCGGCTAGGGAGGAGCCACCTGATTTTCCCAGGCATGCAGAGGGGCAGAAAGTCCCAGTAGCCAGGAATAGGTGGTGGTGGTGGGGGTGTGTGAGGGGGTGGGAGTGAGGGGGCAGTTCTCTCCATCTTGCAGAGCAAGGCCAGCCACCCAGCTGCATGCAGGGCCCTGCTGGGGAGCCAGTAGGGCACAGTCCACATCTCTGGGACTGGCTGTCAGGCCCGCCAAGTAGGAATGTTCACTGGGTAGCTTGTTCCTGGGAAAGGCCTGGGGATGGTGAGTGGATGACTTACGTGTCTCCTTCAAGGAGGGTCTAGGGGTGGTGAGTACTTGCTAGAGCGAGCCTCGTGCTCTGTGCTTCCTGAGTTACTGCTACACCGAAAACCTCAGTGGGTGGTTGGAAGGCTTGGCAGCAGGCGCCTGGGTGCCTTTCGCAGCTCTCCAGTTCCCCTCTGCGAGTTTATGCACACCCATTTGAATTTTTTTTTGCTAACCTTTTAAACTGTGCTAGAGACCTTGTGATACCTATTACTGAGTACTTCAGTATGTATCTTAAAACAGGAACATTCTCTTTCATAATCTTCCAAGACATTTAGCATTGTTTCAATAGGGCTATTTCCTATGCAGTTTATGTGCACAGTGATCTCAAAGTGACCTCTATAGCTATTCTTTCTTTTTTTTTATGTCAGCTCTGAGCGAGAACAGTGTGTTTGGTTTGTCATGTTTCTTCTTCTTCTTCTTCTCCTCCTTTTTTTAATGTAGAACAGTTTTCCTTCCTTATCATCTTCGGCTTTGAGGGTTTTTCCTTTTTGAGACGGGCTCACTAGGTGGCGCTGGCTGCCCTCCAGCTCACGCTCCTCCTTCGCTCAGCCTCCGGAGTGCTCAGATGGCAGATGTGCCCCTGCGTCGTGTGATGTGTGTGGTGTAGGCTGTCCTGCATTCTGGCCACGATTCAATTCTGGTTAAGCGTTTTCAGCAAGAATTCCGTATTGATGCTCTTTCCTTCCCACAGCCTCACATCAGAAGGCTCTGGGGGGCAGCCCTCCGTGATGGGTGGTACTGAGTGGGATTGCCGGGGTTTGCGGTATAGAGGTGCCTTCTCCTTTCCTACTGAGGAGGGGACCTGGGATGGTACCTGTGCCCGTCCTGCCCTGGACCTTCAGCTCAGGCCTCGTGGCCAGCACCACTGATGGTGCCTGCCTGAATTATTTACTGTTTTGCTGGTTTCCAGGTGGTATTCAGGCCTTTTAATGGGAGGGTGCCCTGGAGATTGCGAGCTCTGGTCAGCAGGAGACATGGGGGGACGGAGTTGGCCAACTAGGCTAGAAAGCTGTGTGCATGTTGGGATTCTTGTTTTTTCCCTTCGTCTCCAGTGCTGGGCATCTCACCTGGGGCGGAAGCGTGCTAGGCAAACACTGTGCCCCTGAGCCATGTCCCCAGCCCTCACTTTGGGACATGGGAGAGGAGGACGAGTGCCCCTGCTTCTGGAACCTCAGCGTTATGCGATCGTTTCTGAACATTGTCGTCCATTTCTGAGGTCTGCGTCATATATGTGCATATATATATATGAATTTAAGTGAGCTTTTCATTATCAAGCAAAAGTCAATATCTCAGACTGAAGGCATGAGCGGATTTTTTATTCCTGTGGACTTCAGCTGTGAAAAGGAAAAAGTTAGTTGACAGGAAGGACAAATACAGGGAGGCTAATTCAGAAGAAGTAGAAATATAATGATTTTTTTTTTTTTTAAGAATCATGCCAGCAGCTTAGTGATACCTGCTGCCTAGTGACAGCTGCTGCTTTTGGAGCTGCCTCGACACTGTAACAGCATCTCAAAGTGACCTCTATCGCTGTTCTTTCTTTTTTTTAAATTCCAGCTCTGAGCATTGTATGGGGCCAGCATTGTATGGAGATGCTGTTACCTTGGTCAGGGAGGAGAGACTGAGGCACAGAGGGATCATGTCCCATGCGCAGTGTCTGACAGGTACTAACTAGTGGATTAGGTATTTGAGCCCAGCTTCATGCCTATTTCAGGACTGGAGCCTCCAATCAGCTCTCACTTGAGGACAGTGGTGTGCAGGTGGCAGAAGGACATAGAGACTTGGGCAGTGGATCTTTTCAGGCCTGGATCAACTACATAATGTAGTTCTGCTCTTTGAATTTTTGTTTGTTTGGAGAGAGGGTCTCGCTGTGTAGCCCAGGCTGGCCTGGAATTCGTGATCCTCTTGCCTCAGCCTCCCGAGGACTGGGATTGCAGGCAGGCGCCACCATGCTTGACTCGGATTCCAAATTTTCAGTAAGTGAGGTATAGATGATGTAAATAACACATACCACAAGTTGGAAGGAAACCTAAGGTTTAGGTTGTGTCACTGCAGAAGCGTGCTCTTCAGCATACTCTTGGCACAGTGGGAACATTGCGTGATTCAGAACCAGTTGGTACAGTGCAGGATATGTTACGTGGACAGTGAGGAACCTGGAGCCGGTGAGTCACCGGCGGCTTCATGCGCGAGCACATCCTCCCCTTGCTGTGTTTGTTCCCTGTTGTCCTTTACCTGGGCTAAATTTGTTAACCCTTCAGACGGTGCAGCAGCCTTGGGGACTGTACGTAGCAGTTGTGGGGTGTAAAACGCATTTTTGTTTTGGATCCTGGTCAGGAGATTGGAGGGTGGTCTGGTGGAGGTGTTAGGAGGACCAGGCCCAGGCAGCGTGGAGCGAGAGTCTGTGTACTAAGAGCTTTGAATTGTCTCAACTTCGTGATTTATATTTGTCTGTGAGACCTCGGAGTTTACCTGCCTTCCATCAGCATTCTGTTTGGATGGACCCCGCCCCCAGGACCAGGGTGGTCGTTTGCTACCTAAGGTACTTGAGCGTTCCCAGGAGGAGGTGGCCCGTGCACGCAGCGTTTCTTGGATAGACCGTGTTTTGAAAAGGTGAGGAGCATCGTCTGACTTGTGGGGTGAGTGGAGAGCTGGGTGTGTTTCTCTGGTTGTCAGTTTATGCACCACTTGGGAGGAAGCTTCCTGAACCAGCGCCTCGTCCTGGGGGAGGGGGCAGGTGAAATTTTGACAAGGGCAGGGGGCAGAGGCAGTGGGTGCTGGGATGGGGCGGGGGGGCGGGTAATTGGGCTTAAGAGCAGAAGAAACAGTTGCAAGTGGGTAGCTTTTGCTGGGGGCCGCGGTGCTTCCGGAGGTTGCAGGGCAGCTGGGGGACGGCCCTGAGGGTGCCTGCTGCTGTGGCTTGGCTGGCTGCAGGGCGGCTCAGCTCGACTTTTAGCCTGAGCCAACAAAGCATCCCTGGTCAGTGACCTGTCGTAAGTGGGAACATGAGGATCGGAGCTCCGCGCAGCGTTCGGGGTCCGCGCCTGGGGTTTGGGGAAGGGGCACGAGGTGGGAGCAGCCCCGCGTGGCGGCTGCAGGAGGCGGAAGCATGACGTGGCTAGAAGGACAGGAGCAGGGGGTCCTGGGTGACTGAGGGGTCTGCAGACGCCCAGCCTGGACGGGCACTCGATGCTGCTTCCCAGCACCCACCCCGAGACGGCGCCAGGACCCGCGGAGGTGGAGGAGGGCTGGAGGCTCTGGCCCCGCTCCGAGAAGCCGGGCAGATGGTGGTTCTCTTGCCTTGGCGAGTTCACGCCTGAGGATGTGGAAAGAAGGGAAGAGCTGCCAGCACTCTTCTGCCAGCAGGGACCTGGGCGCAGGCGGAGCAGGAGCCTGGGTAGTCTCACTGTGAACATGGGATTGCGGTGGGCGTGGAAGCTGCGCATGCGCCCATACACTTCTAAAGGCATTCGTCTTCGTCGTTGAAGACAGCTTGGGCCCAGCACTAGCACTCAGGTGTACCACAGAGTGCAACAGAGGCCAGCGAGTCCTCAGGAGTGCGAGGGGGCTGGCTGCCAGCAGTCGCTGTCCTCCTGTCCTGTCCCTGTGCTCATGCTAGTGCGCTTTCCAGGTGATCCTTGATTGAGAGCCCTGTGCGGTGTGCATAGACCAAGGCTGGCAACCAAATGAGCAAGGGCAACAGCGCTGGAGCCTCCAGCAGCATTTCTTTCTAAAAACAAAAATAGTCCCAGGGCAAACGTCTCGTCATAAGCTTGTTTTTCCCTGGCTTATTTCTTCTGAGCAGTGGCTGTGTGTTTGGGTTCTGTCTCCAGGGTTTGATGGCTTTACTCTCAAGTCCTGTCTCAGGCGCCACCTGCTGTTCTGTCCTTTCTCCTCTCTCAAGCTTCCCTTGGGCTTTCTGTGTTGTCTGGTGGGAGCTGTATTCGCGCAGCATTGAGTAGTTTATAAGGAACTTGTACTTCCTCCTTGTATCATTGTGATGTCTTGGCTGTCAAGAGGCCCTGTGGATTTGTACCTGTGAAATCCCCTTCCTTCTTGATACGGATACCTTGGTTTAGACCTGCAGGGAAAGGAAGGGACTTTCCTCCCTCCTCCCTCCTCTCTCACAGGCCTTTTTGTGTCTCAGGCTTTGCTAATTGCGCAGTGTTGCAATGTGAAATAATATGCCAGAAGCCAGTGCTGTTATCTCTTTCTCCTCCTCTTCTCCTCCTCCTCCTTCCTCCTTTTACGTCTTCCTTCCTTTTCCTCCCCTCCTCGCCCTCCCCTCCTCGTTCTCCTCTTCCTCCTCTTTCTCTACCTCCTCCTCTTTCTGGTACTTGAGATGGAATTTAGGGCCTACCACTGAGCTACATCTCTAGTCTTTTGTTTGTTTTTGTTTTTATTTTGAGACAAGGTCTTGCTCCGTAGCCCAGCCTGGTCTCTAACTTGTGATCCTCCGAGGGAGCCTCCGAGTAGCCTGGCCAGAAACCTGCATTTCTTGTCTCACCTTCTCTCCTGTGAAGGATCTGTGGCCTTCACTAGGCCTGGGGGAAGTTATTGCGGTGGTGGGCGGGGGCTGCCCAGGTTCTCCACTTGGCTTTTGGTGGTGGGGGAAGGCCTGCACTTTCTCCCATTTCTGTTCATTTGGGGACAAGGTGGTTATTCTCGGTCGGTTCTTTGTCCTCCTGGGTGGCCCTCTTCCTGGTCCTGTTGCTGGAGAGGGCAGGCCTTTCTTGGGGCTGAATTGGTTTGCACCCATTGGTGCTTTGGGATTGCTAGCTTTTTCAGCACTCAGTTGGGGCATTTAAAGCGGAAACTAGAGCACTCAGCACCTGCCGTTGTGCTGTTTCCAGGCTGACCCCACCGCCAGCCTGTTCGCTCCTGTGTGGCACTGCAGCCCGCATGCTGGTTTGTGTGTGTGTCCGGGGCTCTCAGCTGCGTTTGGCGGGAGGCCTGTGGAAGTGCGTCTCCATCTTGCTGGAAGCCACACACCCTTTTTTCTCCATCGTCACTTCTTAGATGCGCCGTATGGATTCCTCCTGTTTGTGAATAAAGATCCTCCTAGTTGCTGTCAGTAGCCCGTGTGACTGTGCAGTCCTGAGGAGGAGGGAGACTGGACCAGGGCATTACTGTCGTGGTGTGAGCAGCAGCAGGCAGGGAGAACCTGATGGAAGGGCTCTGGAGGGCTCTCCAGGAGCAGAGCTGAGGGGCAGAGCTTCTCTGGACGTTTCCCATGTCACACTGCAGATGGGACAGCGCAGGCTGGTGGTAGAGCTCTCCGGAGGTTTCACTTTGGGGTAGAATCGCCATTCGATTTTTCTTCCTGTCAGTGTCTGGTGTCTATCCTGTGAATCACGTGGCGCCTCCAGTTCCTGTCATGTAGGATCCAGCGCAGGGGTCTGGGCACTCTGCTTCCTGTCCAGGAGGAGGGGGCTGCCTGTGCAGTCACTGGTCCCTTCCCGGTGTTAGATGACCTCCGGGGCCGCTCTGAACTCTGTGAGGTCACTCAAGAGCCTGCTTCCGATCCTCAGCAGCCGCTGAAGCCTCACGCAGACTGCGACTGCCGTCCTCCCCAGCGCCCCAGTAGCTTCCTTCTTTACCAGGATATTTGGAAAGCCCGGCGTCTTTCTGATTTCAGCGGCGCTGTGGGAGGAGTGGGAGGGAAGCATGTGTTTGCAGTCTGTACCATCTTGAAAGGCTTAAAGCTCCTTGCTCGTGAGTTTCACCATTAAGGTAGTGTCCCATTGCCTGTATAGCTCTAACTGCTGTCCCTTACCGACAGCTGACACAGGTCATGTGCCTCTGCCCAGGATGCCCGCGTGCTGTGTGTAGGGCTCCACCGTCCCTGGTGCCTCACACTTCCCTCTTCTGGCTGGCAGTGTGGCGTCATGGTCAGAGCCAGAGTGATCTGGTTGTGACCTTGGTTCTGCCCTGTCATTTATGTCACACTGTCTGTTGGAGGCTCGAGTTGGCACGTGGTCTACACTGCATGGCACGTGGTGGTCCTTAGCAGGGGAGTGGAGTCACTTTTCTTTTTCCCTTTCTGAGGGCCGCCGCTTTCCTAGCTGTGCCTTGGTGAAGGTGCTCCCAGGCCGGGGGAGGACGGGTTGCCAGGAGAGGGTAGATGAGTGGTCTGGCCTCTCTTCCCCTCACTGTGGTCTTAGCTTCCCTTTTGTCCTCCCACCCCTTTCTGGAAACTACCAAAAATATTTGATTACTCCTTTATGAACATGTGTTCCCTGTCCAAGTGTTTGGGTGTTGATACAGTCAAATCTACCAAATTGAATAGGATTTGATTCTTATTTTAAACTGAAATAAATTGTTTGGGGGTAGGATGGGTGAAGATGCTGTAATTGGTAGAATCCATCATCAAGCTGTAATCCCTAGGGAGTAGGAGTGGGTGGAATTAAGTATAAAATATGCAGAAGCCAAGAAGATGAAAATTCAGTTCTGGATTTCTGCTTTTCACATGCTTCCACCTATGTGAGCCGTTTGCATTCAACTTAAATAGCACTGCTTAAGATGCATTTTTAGTCATTCTTGTTTTAAAGCCACAAATTCCGTTTGACAGTGTGAGAGGACAGAATTATATTTTTAAACTTTATAAGCCACACTCCAGAACTCTTTTAAAAGTAACTGCGTGTGTGCACGCGCGCGCCTGCGTGCGTGCGTGCGTGTGTGTGTGTGTGTGTGTGTGTGTGTGTAAAATAGCTTCATCATAAACTGGGGGAGCTGAGCTGATGGTAAAGCTTCGGGGAATTGAGAAAGTCGTGGGTTAGTGTCTCTTTGTGGGGTGTCTTCGGTAGGGTGGAGGTGGGAAGTGAGGGGAGGACACAGACTTTTTTCTCTCCATGTCCTCTGGTGCTTGGGCTGGGATTTAGCTCAGTTGGTAGAGCGCCACTCTGCAGTCTCTGAGGTCCCGAGTTCGATTCCCAGCACCACAAAATGGGAGAAGGATGTGGCAACCCACTCCCAAGGCAATCCCGAAACAGTCAGCCATTGAAAACCCTATGATGGTAGCTGTGAGTCAAACTCGAATTGAGGGCACCTAACAACAACAACAACATGTCCTCTGGTGCTTGCTTTCTGGTTCTGGATGTGCCTAGTCAGGGGCATAGTTGTTACTCCGCTTTTACTTTTAGGTTAGTATTGCAAGGTGCTGTATTAGTTACTTTTCTTGGTGCTGTGACAAAATATGTGACAGAAACAACCTAGGAGAGGAATTGCTTTATTTTGCTCACGGTTTCAGGGGGTTTAGTCCGTGGTCGCTTGGTCCTCTGCACTTGGGCAGAGTATCATGGTGGTGGGAGCGTTTGGGGGAGGCTGCTCTTGGTTTCTTGGTGGACAGAAAGGGAGAAGCGTGCAGGAAAGGGCCACGGCGAGCTACAGTGCCAAAGACACCTGTCCGTGGTCTGCTTCCTCCAACGAGGCCCCACCTCCTGCTTTTCACTGCCTTCCAGGATTGCCAGCGGATTAATCAGTCTCTGTGTGTTCCGTTGATCAGAGCCCTTGGATCTAGTTCTGGAAACGCCACCACAGACACACCCAGAAGTGTGCTCCACTAATCCCAGGCACCTCAGTCCAGTCAGGTGGACAGGATTAACCATCACATGGGGGTCGCGCGGTTGTGGTGGGTGATGCCTGAGTTTAGGTGGCCAGGCTGCTGTGACTGTTAGTAGGATGTTGGGCAGGGTGTGAGGAAGCAGTTGTGATAAAATACAGATAACTGCAAGGAGTGTCCCGAAGGAACGCCGTCTCTCTGTGTTTGTTTAGTGCTCATCCTCAGCCACGTGAGCTCGGGGCCTGTCTGAACCTGAGCTGTAAATGACGTGTTGTGTCTGGGTTCACCATGTGATCAGCGGCCCTTGGCACAACTCACCTTCCTCTGTCTCCCTGGCGAGGGGCTTGGCTTGCTTCCTGGTGGTTTTAAGGTGCATCCTCCCCGCTTCTGCCAGGGCGGGCTGCCGTGGTGACTCCCGACAAGCAGAAAGTGGCGTGCTTGACTTCTGAGGTGGGGTCTTGCCGTTCCTGAAGTTGTAGGCACCAGCTTCTGTCTTGCACTCGGGTTGTCATCGGTGCAATGAGTACATGGGGAGGTGAGGCCTCCTGTCAGGAGCCCTGCCGTGGGGTTTCGTGTTAGCAAATCTCCAACCCGGGAGGCCTTCAGGCTGCCAGATGCCGGCAGCTCCAGCTGACACCTTGAGGGCCTCGCCTTTGCCTGAGACCTGAGTGGCCCTGAGCCATATTCACAAAGCTGAGTTGCCCCTAAATGCCAGCACAGAGGCTAAGACTACAGGTGTCTGTTGTTGAGGCCAGGGAGGCTTAGAGTGAGTGGTCTGTAGAAAGGGGTGGCTGGTCCAGGTGTCCAGAGGTTAAATGGATAGATCTGCAGTGCATGTCGGTGGAGGAGCCTTCCTGGCTGCTCCCTCCATCCCTTATCTGCCTGTCCACTGTCTCTTGCTGCTGCACAGGCTGCGCATCAGCTGAGAGCTCAGCGGGGATCTCCAGTGGGGTTCCGGAGTCCTCCACGGCAGAGGCAGGCATCATCCGTGTGCCTCTTTCTTGGAGCAGCGTGAAACGGCAGCCGTCTGCAGTGCGTTATTACTCTGATCTGGATTTGGGAAGGAAGCGGGAACCTTGTTTGCTAGGAAGTGGTGAGTGCTGACTGAGAACCGTCTCTGACAGGACAGTCTGCGTCTGTCTTAACCAGCTGAGAGGAATTAACTTCCACCGTCTCCTGTTAAACTGGCCTTCCTCTGCACGCCCTGATAGCTTCACTTACTGTGTTGTGTTTCCTGCCTTTGGAGAAGTGCTCCCTCTCCTTCGAGAGTCTTGATCAGCTTGTCGATGACGCTGTGTTAATAAACACGTTTCCGATCTCTGGGCCTGATAGCACCAGAGGCCCCTAATACCGGTTTGGTGTTAGCTGCAGGTAGATGTCGCTGCGCTCTAAGCCGCCTCTTCAGGAGCAGGCTGACGGAGCAGCTCCATGTCAGGAGAAGGACAGGGAGGTTGGTTGAAACACCCGAGTGCCCCTAACACTTCTGCTCAGGGTTGCATGTGTTGCCATGGGTGTTGTTTCTGCTCACAGACGCTGCCACCCTCTCTGTGGCTGTCTGACCACAGCGAGTCAGGTGGGGACTGTGTGCCTGAGGGACGCAGGCTTCTCCTTCGTGGAGGGCAGTGTGGAAAGCAGCAGGGGCTGTTGCGTTCTGAGTGGCAGGTTCTGTGGGGCCAGCTTGGGCTCCTAAGGCCTCGCTTTGCGCCAGTGTCTTCTGGGTGAGCCACTCGTGCCAGGGCAGAGTCGTCCTCTGTCTCGCCCCGGATTTTCCCAGCCAGGACGGTAGAACACTTCCGGAGGAGTGGCAGGAGTGAGGCTGGGGGTCGAGTCTGGGGTGGAGTGCCGTCTTTGAAGGTCAGTTTTAGTCTGGGGCGTGGCCAGCAGTATTTTCTGTGGGGGCCGGGCGTCCGTGTGCCAGGCCCTGAGGAGCACTCTGCTCGGCCTGGAGGCTGGCTGGCGGGAGAGTGGAGCTGGCCTCCCAGGCCGGACAGCAGCTCCCTGACGCCCTGTGGACCTCTCGTCACAGTGCCATGGCTTCGCTCCCCTCGTGGCAGCAGCTCTGAAGGCTGACCTGCAGGTGCACAGGCCTCGCCTTCTCTGTGACGTCCCCGTGCGGAGCCCACGGTCCTGAGGGGGTTGAGTGCCCTGGTCCTGGCAGTCCCTGGGCCTCTGCCCGAGGCCTTTGGGTTTCTGCCCCTAGTGGGAAGGGCCCTGGGGTGCTGGGCCCGCCAGCGCCTCTGGTGCTCTTCTGGCCATGGCAGGCTCTGCAGTGGTGCCTGTCACCTGCCTGGTGGCCTGAGCGCCCCTTCTCTGTTTCCTCCTCCTCATGCCCGGCTGCCAGCTTCCGAGCTGTCCTGCTCTGTCCCCTCCCATTTCTCCTGATCCCGGCCCTCTTTTGTTTGGAGTGCCGCCTTTTCCGCAGTGCACGGGGCCAGGGGATTCCTGGACGCCTGCGCAGAGCACCTTCGGAGGTCAGGTGGTTCCGGTGCTGGTCTCTCTCCTAGGTGACAAACGTGTTGCCCATGGCTGTGTCTCGGGTGGGCCCCTCTGGGCTCCGTGCTCTTGTGCTTCCCTCTGCTCCTCCCACAGAGACGTGGGTGGCTGCAGGTTGGTGCTCACCCAGGGCGGCCCTGCTTTCCCAGGCTGGCTGTTGGTGGTGCCCTTTCCCCAGGGACCACGGGCGTCTCTTCCACAGGGGTCCTGCATGGCCCTGTGCCCAGCAACCTCTAGGCTCAGCTGGGTTCTGTGAGGTTCTTTTATTTTCCATCCAGTTTGCCCTCAAGTTCTGTCGTGTGGAAGGTGATACTGCGGACTGGCCAGGGCAGCAGGCCCCCAGCCCCCGGCGGAGAGCCCAGAGGCCTCTCCCGTGTCTCTGGTGTTGGCGGGGGTGGCGGTGTGCCCTGCTGTTTGTGAAGGGGACTTGAGCCCTCTGTGGTGTTCTCTGACAGTGGAGAAGCCTTGTGCTGTGAGAGAGCCTGGAGGAGCCGTGGAGCCCGGCCTGGCCTGAGAGTCCCAGGGAGCACGTGGTGGCGATGGCGGTCCTGCTGGTCCTTGAGGAGGGCCTGAGCTGTCGTTTCTTTGGTCCAGTCGAGGAGAGCGAGTTCTTCTTGACTTGACTCCCATGGTGTTTGGAGGTTTCCCCGCTTCCGGAGGCTGCTGACTCAGGTGTCCTGCCTTTAGAACCTCTCCACGGTTGGTGTTCCTGCTGTGGACACTTGCACCAGCCTTTGCTCCTTCCTGCTGAAGGAGTTGCATTTGCTGCCTCGCTTTCGGTGAGGCGTGGTAGAGAAAGGCGTGGCCTTTATTGCCCGTGTGAGTGGGTCCTTTGGTGTAGGGCCCTGTTGGGGTTCACAGGCAGCTGGCGCAGGGCCTCGGGTTGGTTTCCCCTGTGGAAAGGGGTTGATGACTTGGCGGAGAGCTGTGTGTGTGTGTGTGTGGCGGGGGTGGAGGCAGCTGCTGCAGCTAGCCCGTGTCAGTCCAGCCTGCGTCACCCCCCTTCCCGCTGGGGAGGGTGTCTGCACTCAGAGTTCTGGGTCTCGTTGCGGCCACTTGCCGAGGCCATCCTTTCTGCAGAGGTGTGTGTTCTGTCTGCTCCAGGGCCTCTCCCTGGCCTCCCATGTTCCCTGACACACATTTGGGCAGCACTGTTTGATTTTGTGATGGTGCACTTGTCCTTCGCACTTGGGTAAAATTGGGCGCAGGTGGAGTTGAGATGCCACTCTTCAGGGTTGGCAGTTGTGAAAGGGCAGGCGGGAAGTGCAGCCTTGGTGCGCACTGTGGGGCGTGACAGTCCTGTCGGCCAGAGACATGGAATGGGAGGGTAGTTGGGCAGCAGCGCGGCTTCCCAAACCCTGGGTGATCAGGCCAGCCTGTCCTTCCTAGTGTGGCTGAAAGGCAAAGTGGGTCACTGGCTGTGTGGGGGCCCGGTGGTGTGGAAGACCTGCTTCTTAGCTGGGCCTTTGGATGAAAGTGTCAACATGGTGAGGGACCAGGGGGCCCTCCCCATGCAGAGTGGTTGGAGTCTCGCCAGCGGAGGATGTGTGTGAGGATGGCTGTGTGGAGGGTGGGCTCTGCTGTGCTTAGCTGTGGGCATGGGGCCCTCGGGGGTTTGCTCGGCATGAGGTCCCTTTGTGCACAGTGAGCTCCTATGGAGAGAGCACTGCACTGGGTCCTGGAAGGTCCTGGTGACCAGGGTGAGCCTGTGGCCTTGGCTTGTCTGACCATGGAGGTGCCACAGAGCTGGCGCCATCTCTTCACCTGAGAAGCGGCGGTGGGAGAAGGCGCAGCAGCTCCCACGCCTTCTGTCGCCCGCTCCCCTTTGTCTGGAGCATCTTCCCCTCCCCCACCAGTCTCTCCGTGCACCCTTCAGCACTTCACCTTCTGCCTGGTGGCCGTGTGCCCTCTGCTTGGCATCCCCACTGTGGGCCACAGTGTGCTCTTTCCCACCGAGCCGGAAAACCGCGGCCTCCTTATGTTTGCCACTCATTCATTCATTCATTCATTCATTCCAGTACTTGGGGGTTGATCCCAGGGCCTGGGACATGCTAGGCAAGTGCTCTACCACTCACCTGCACCCCCAGCCCCTTTTTAATTTTTCATTTTGAAACAGGATGTCACTAAGTTGAGCAGGCTCCCTCTGGCTTTGAACTTGTGCTCCTCCCGCCCCCAGCCTCTTGAGTCACTGGCTAGGGGTGAGTTTTTGTGGTATGCTTTTCCAAATGGGTGGATTCTGATGTCCTGGGTGTTCCACATTTCCTCCTGCCTGCGCATGTGGCCTTGCTGCCCCTGGGTAGGAGGTGGTATGCAGTGCTGGTCAGGACTCAAAATAGTGTCCCTGATCTCTTCTGGAGACACTTCTCACCCTGGCTGCATCGCAGAGTCACATGGACGTGTTAAAATCTCAGTTTGAGTCTCTATGTCGGTCTGGGAGGCGGCTCGAGCATCTTCCTGTTCTACAGCTCCCTGGAAGATTTGGGTGTGCAGCTCAGAGTGACCATCGCTGCCCCACAGGCCGCTGCAGAAAGGCTGGGGACAGTGGAACAGGCTCTGCCTTAGTTGATCTTGTTTGGGTCTTGCCCTCCTGGGAGTGGAATCTCCTGCTCTTAGGGTCTGGCGGTTAGGGCCGGCGGGAGGGAGGCCTGAGGGGTTGAGGCTGTGCGTCTGTCTCTCCCGGACTCGGAATGGTGCCCGGGTAACGGTGTACTGGTTTCCTTGTGTTGGTGCTCTCCGGTACGTGCCGATTGCTTGCTTTGTGGAAGGCTTTCTGTGAGGGTCCCGTGAGACTTCCCTCTTAACTCCCCTCATGCAGACTTCCTCAGCACTGCAAGAAAAATCTCACTTTCCTGCCTTTGCTTTATGTTGGACATCTTCCTCTTTCAGAAAATAGCTGTCACCTTCATTTAGAGGAGTGCTTCAGTCAGAACCTCCCTGGCACAGAATGTGCCTCCCCTGGTGCCTTTGCCTCATCTCTTTGTTCAACTTCCTGTCGAGGAAGGTGCGGGTGTTTGCTGAGTCCTGACATCAGCCGAAGCCCATTGGTGGGCAGATGCAGCCAGTCAGATGCTTCCTGCCCTCCGAGTAGGAGAGATATATAGTCTTGGAATAACAGGAAACTTCAGGGTTTTCGCATCCTGTTGTTCTGGGCTTTGTGACTTGCCGCCTCGCCACAATGAAGGTGAGTGGACATTTTTAATATGTATTTCTCCTTGTAGAGTAGCCCAGCTTGAATTCTCCAGACTCTAGAATTAGACCACAGAGCTGAAGGGCATTGGGATTACCCCCTTCAACATTTTACAATTAAGGGAATTCGTATTTTTTTAGATAATGAGTCTGATGCCTGTGAAGGTTAATATTTTGTTTTTCAGCTTGACCCAAATTTGCCCCTAGAAGAATGTGAGAGGTTGGCCCAGATGGAGCTTTTATCTGAGCTGGCTCTCTTAAATCACAGATGTCACAGCGCAGGAATTAAACTCTGTGTGAGGCCTCTGTCCTCAGGAGTGTTTTGTAGGAAGACTGGCTTCATGAGGTCCATGTCATAAGTGGAATGCTTAGACGCCTTCACATCTTTGCTTTTTGGGTTTTGACTATTTTTTCTCTTGCACTTTAAATAGCAAGCCGTGTTTATATTATAGCCCCTTTCTGGACTGTCTTGGTCAACCGATGGCTTCTTTCTTGAGGTCATTTTCCAGCTTCTCGGTCTTTCTTTTGTTTATTCATGTTTAAAACATATCTCATGGCCTTGTACTCATTGTTACAAAAATTGTAGGCAGAAGACCACCAACTGGAGGTGATTTTTCTCTTGATCTTAGCCACAAGGCCAAGAAGTGATTGGCGGTGGTTTTTGAGTGAGGCAGAAATGCGTAGTCAGATTTGGGATCCTTTCTCAGCGCGTCATGGCGCAGACTTCGCTGGCTCATAGTGATGTTTAGCTCACACAATGGGTGGCTGGGTGGGCGGTACCCTGTGCACTTGGCAGTGTCTGGCACACCTTTGCTGGGCCTTAGGAGATGTGTCATTAGTGTCTGTAAGCTTTACCTTCTGGGGCCGCACATAGGCGTCAGCATGGCCACTGGCTGTGGAGTTATTTTTGTGACAGACGTCCTGGGGCCTCGTCCTGGGGCCTCAGCGAGGCTGTCCGGGCAGGGTTCCTTTCGGAAGTGAGATGAGTAAGACTCAGTGGGAAGGAGGGGCCAGGAAGGGCGGAGTAGAGAGTTCCTGGTGGCCGAGAGGCTGAGAGGAGGGAGGCCCACAGGAGCAGGGCAGAAGTGGCAGGTGGGCAGGCCTCTGCAGCGCATTCTGGGTCAGAGCATCACAGTAACAGGAGGTGCATTTTGGTACCTTAATTATCTTTCTGTGATTGGAACTCTGGTTTTTCCCTAAGCTTTCGAGAGCAGAGTAGTGGATGATTTGATTATCAACATTCTTTTCGTGTGAGGTTATTTAGTGATCAGAAGTGACAGCGTGTGGAAGCGTTGTGTATTTTGGCGCGCGTGTGTGTGCACGCACCGTCACGTTCTCACACGCACCCTGCCGGCTCCAGCTGTGTGTGGCCGGGCGATCTGCACTTTCCCTCCTCCAGCACACGTGCGTGCACACACACTCTCCAACGCTCTGTAGTCAGGTGGGCCCCCGTGTCTCCTCTCCTAGCTCCAGGTAGGTGGTGTGAGGTGCCCAGCTCCACAGGGTCCCACATCAGTGGACAGCGCTGGATCAGAGCGCGTCGCAGACACTCCTGGGCCTCCAGAACTCTGCCCGAGCTTCCCACCCTGTGGCTTCGCTCCCGCCCCCTCCCATGCTGTGCGCGCGCTCAGGTCTGCTTTCTCCTTCACTGCGGTTGGCTTTGATGGAGGCCGCACTCTACCTTCCTTTCTGCACCAGGAGAGAGCGTGGCTAGCAGGCCTTGCCCTGCGGCCTCAGCGATCTGAGGAGAGCGCGTTGCAGGCCACCCCCGAGCCTTCACCGAGTGCCCGCAGCCAGGCAGCCCTGCCCTAGGTGGAGGGGGAGCAGGGCTTGCACTGACTGCCTGAGGGATGGCCTCCTGGGCTCTCCTCTTGAGGATTTCAGACGGAGCCCCCTGACCCCAGGCCCCTTTGCGATGCTGGGAGAACGTTTACTCTGTACGCCACGTCAGACGCAGTACTAATTGTGCTTGTTTAATTTTTCCTTTCAGACGTTTGATGCAAATGACTTGTATCAGGGGCAGAATTTTAACAAGGTCCTCAGTTCCTTAGTGACTCTAAATAAAGTAACAGCAGGTAAGACTCTTTTTATTAAATTTGAGGGGGTGGGAAGACTAAAGGGCGGCAACCTTCTGCTTTCTCTTAGAGAGGCAGAGCGAGCAGTGTTGCGTTTGAGCCCTGAACCGCTGCAGTGCTGCATGCTCATCTGCTCCTTTCGCTGCTGTGGCGCTGGGGTGGTGTGAACACGTTGGCTGCAGTTCCCAGTGCTGGGTGGCCTCCTCTGTGGCGCGGGGACTCAGCTCTGTGCCGCTGCCCAGTCTCTGTCTGTCTGCGGGCCTTGTTCCTGGCTCTGGAGCGGGGATGAGGCCTGCCTGGCACAGAGCGCTGCCCCCAGAGTAGGGCGCTGCTGCTGAAACGTGGCTGCCGCTTCACAGCTTCGCTCCTTGGGTTTACAGTTGCCGTCTCTTAGGGTTCTTCAGCTGAAAGTCTGGGAAGCGAGTTTCAGAGGGCACGGACACAGAGATCGATGTATAAATCATTAAAATGATATCATTCAGCGATGTTTTGTAGATAAGTGCTTATGGCATTTTTGTGTAGATGATTAACTGGACAGCAAAGCTGCCTTCTCTGTCCCTTCATTGCAAAAGTGGTACCTCTCACATGAACAAACAGGTAACGAGGAAGAAAATCAACTACATAAAAGTTGTGCATGAAACAGAAAAACATATTTAGAAGGGCTTACAGTGCAATTTAGTGCAAGGAACTGTTGGAGGTCATGCTCAAGGGACGTTAGATTCACATTCCTAGCCACCTGGAGTATCTGGCTGCTGGCTCCTTAAAAGCAGTGATGAGTCTTGTAACCAGGTTTTGGTCACTGGCAGGCTGCACATAGAGCGGTGTGCTCTGTGTCATGTAGACATGCAGTGGGCCATGCGACCTAGGGCTGTGTCGGCACGCTCTGACCTTTGCACGTGACAAAATCTTGTAATAGTCCAGTCTTGTCCAGTCTTCAGGAGGTATCTCCGTTGCTAAGTGATCCATGATTGTCCACTTCTGCTTTGAGTATTTTTGCTTGTTTGTTTTTACGGTGCTAGGGATCATGCATGCGAGGCAAGGGGTCTTGACTACTGAGCTACACCCCCATCGGTTGCCTTGAAGTCTTGAGAGATGACCTTATAATTAGTGTAGGTCTCTGTGACACACAGGAACGGAAGCAGCGCAGATAAATAAGGTCTACAGGAGTCCTTACCCTTGAGAACTCGACTGCGCCTGCATTTGAAGTGGAGGTGCTGGTCTGTGAAAGCAGAGGTCCGGAGTGAGTGCTGGGGAGGCCCCAGCTTCCTCTCAGTCCCCTGCCTGCCAGGGTTTGAGGCACTGTGATGTCAGGTAAATAAGGAAGGCGGAAACTGAAATCAACTGCTCTTGGGTACATACATTTTTATTTCTGTCCCCCACATGCAAAACTGTTTCTATTGTGTCTTGATGTCATTGAATATACATTGGAAGTAAAATATGTAGCCTTTTCTGTACAAGTCTTTTTGGAAGTTAGGACGTAAACTTGGCAATTTTTAGCTTTTAAATGATCTTAGTACCCTCTCAGGATGAGTTTTTAGCTTTTCTATTTGCTAGCTTTTTTTTTTTTTTTCCCCCTGTCCTGGGGCTTTGAACACTGGCCCTCACAAATTCTAGACAAGTGCTCTTCCACTGAGCTGCACCCCTAGCCTTACTTGTGTTTTTATTTATTCAGAGACAGGGTGCTGAGTCACGCAGGTTGCCTCTGTCTTTGAGCTCGTGATCCTCCTGCCTCAGCCTCCTGAGTTGCCATGGCACCTGGCTTCCTGGCCTTTTTGTTTTCAAAGTCACTGTGACGGAAGTGATCGTATCATTTCGATCCTGCCTTTGCATGATTGCCCCAACAGTTACAGCTGCTCTGTTCTCGGGAAAATTCTGTCATTGTTTTCCTGTTGCCCTGTCATTTGAAAATTAATCATGTGTGTTCTAAGGCACGTAGATGAGTATTTGCCTTGTAGCTGGACAGAGGAGTTGGTGGTGGGGAGGGAAGGGGTGTCAGGCGGTCCTGGCTGCATTGAGAGTTCGCTCAAAAGCAGGGGCCGGTCAGCACTCCGGGGCTGGGTCTACAGAAAATGCCCTCAGGGAAGCATATGGGCGTTGTGGTCTCAAGTGGAAAATGCTCTGTGGAGAGCACTTCTGCCCCTGCTCGAGACCTTAGAAGGGCAGGGTGCCTCTGAGAGGTGACTGCTAGATGGCCAGATGTTTCGGGTCAGAGTGCCACAGCCCCTTAAAGTGGGGCTGACAGCAGCGTCAAGACAGGACAGAACTGAATGGGCACGCTTCGCTCCTCTGCAGGCCTGCCCAGCTCTGAGCCAGGCTGGCTGGGAAGGCTCCAGATGCCACGTTGCCACGTGCTGAGAGTGCTGAGAATAGCTGCGGCTCTGGGTTTTTCTGTGATACCTTCAGAATTTTAAAAGTCGACAACCAATTCAGTATTTTTGAAGACACCATGTAAGCCAGCCGAAATAGATCTACCAGAAGCGGGGCCCTCGGGCCGTCAGGTTAGGGCGGTTTTATGGAAAGCTCCCACGTAGATGTAGCTTAGGACGCGGCGAGCCACGTGCCTTGAGAGGAGTGGTTTCCCTGGAAACCTCCACAGCCTCATCTCTCGTTTTCAGAAAGTGAAAATAACTTTTAAGAAACAGGCTGTTAACATTTACTCGTTGGTGTGCCTGTCCTAACGGGAATCCAGGAATAGAGCTTAGCCCCCTCCTGCCTGCTGGCTTTGCTCCTCAGCAGCTGTGTCAGGTGAGTAGAGGTGTGCAGCTTCCTCTTGAAGAAATAGTACTTAGTGTCTCGGGCTGGAAGACGCAGGAGGATTTTCCCTCGGTCTTAAAGAAGAGCCTTCCTTGTATCACAGAGGGATGCTTCTTGCTTACTGCCTGGAGCATAGTCTTGGAGAAGCAGGTATATGTGGTGCTCCGTTGGAGCGTGAAAACCTGGTTGTTCTCTCTAGGGTAGTTGAGTTTGAGAGGCTTGTTTTTTCAGGTGAGAGGAAACTATTAAAAACAGTTACAAAGTGTTTCACAAACTTGAAAATTGTAGTAGAGAAGAACTGGTAAGTAGCCACCTTCAGATAGTTTCTGGAGAGGTGACTGGGGAGTGAATGCAGGCCATTTATGGGCGCGCAGAGAAGCTGCTCTTTGTTTACTGTGTAAATGGCCTGCTTTGTTGTGGTCTTCGGTGTGTCCCTCCGTGCTGGCCCGGTTTTGGAGTCAGTGTGTGGTGGAGGGTGTGTGGTGTCAGGCGTTTTCAGCACTTTCTCTCTCTGTGTGCATGACCTTTGCAGACATTGGACTAGGAAGTGATTCTGTGTGCGCTCGGCCCACTTCGTATCGGATAAAGTCTTTTGATTCCCTGGGATCCCAGTCTTCACACAGTCGGACTTCAAAATTGCTCCAGGGCCAGTACCGAAGTTTGGTAAGTGTGACAGGTTTTGTTCTTTTAAGTTCAAGTACAGAGGGTGCCAAAAAATGTAGACACGTCTTGATCCAAAAACTTGCCGTTTTGTTGTTTTAAGAGTGCATCGGGTGCTTGTTCTGGTGTGGTGGTAGACGTGTCATCCAGAACGCCACACTACGCATTGCTACCGTAACGCAATCCACCTTCGAAAAGTAATACAGAGACAGCATTGCTTAAAATGTGTGTATATTTTTCTGGCACCATCAGTGCATTTGGGGATGCGAGAGTCCACAGATGTGTCTGGAAGGATATGTGTGTCCCTGCTGATAGTGTTAAATAGCTGGCAGGTGTCCACCTTCCTCCATCGATCCTGCCATCTTACTTGGCACTCGGTCATCAGCAGATCGTCCAGGTATTGTACTGAACGAGTGCCTCTGAAAAACTTGTTTATTTGGGGTAAGCTCATCTGGAGAGATGTATGCTTTAAGATCCCTCCCTGGCATCATAATGTCTGCTATGCAAAAATGTATGGAAATAGAATGAGAACTATATGTGTGGAGGTATTAGGCTATATAGAGAAGAGGTGGTTAGAACTGAAGACTTAGAAGGTGTCTTTTTCCTCTTTCTGAAAGCTTGCGTTTAGAGCTTTCCTAAATCAGGAGGAGTTCAGAGTAGGAGCCCTTGCCGTGGCTGCTCGGGATATGAGGAAAGGAACCTAGGTGGACAATCGTCCTGGGAAGGGAAGTAGAACCTGTTTCTAAATGCCCAGGGTACAGGCTGCGAGTAAAGAGCCCGTGTGGAACAGCAAGCGAGGGAATGACTTGGGGGAAAGGTTTGATGCAGGAGCTGACACAAGTATCTACGGCTGCCGCGGCGCTGCCGTCCCTGGCCGGCGGTGGCCTCTTCGGAGCTGGTGGGGGGTTGGTGGTGTCACCTGGCTGTTAGGAGGTGGGACTCCTCCTGGAAACAGAAAGTGCGCTTGCAGTGAGAATCGACGGAGAACCTGCTTCCCCCAGGTGCTTAAGGGGCCCACAGCTTTTGCCCTGCTCTCACTCGGGAAAGAGATGGGGACTTCGATAATGAAGATCCTCAGGAAGTGGAAGTTAATCTGGGTAGAGTTACATTTCGTAGAAGGAAATAAATTTGAGCGCAGTTCATGAAGCACTGTTAGAAACAGAAGACATGGAGGGAATACAGCCTTCACGTGTTTCTGAGCGTTTGGAGTGATGCTGACTCCGGGTGCTGTGTCTGCCCCACTCTCTGGGGTCTGACTTGTGTGTGGTTGCACCTGTGCTGTGTGGGTCCCCTGCAGCCCGTGCGGCCCCCAGGGGCTCTGGGCGTTGCCGCTCCAGCTGACAGGATTGAATGCTGGAGGGATTTTGTAGCATGCTGAGGGGAGCGGTGCGGCCTCCGGTTAGCTTTATGGAGGTGGGAGCGGTGAGGGGTCACCACCCGCACGCAGGAGTCCCTGCTGTCCACGCCTGCACTGCGGCGATTTTCACTGGGGTTTTTCCCTGACTGAGTAAATGAGGACAGATTACAAATGTACAATTCTAAGTAAAATAAAGGTAAATGTGGGGTTACTAATGGATTTTTCTGAGATTGTGATTAGTACGGGGATAATTTTTCATTAGCTAGAGGAATTGTAAGTTACACTGGAAGTGGAAAGCCCCCAGTCCCCCTGCCTGTGTGGTCTTAGTATGGCTGATTAACTCATTTTTTGATTGGCCGCTGGCGAGGTGACTTCTCTTTCATGGAACATGCTAAATGAGAGTAAATGTTTCTTTGCCCTTAGATCTTTTTGAATGTAGTTTATTAATAGCACCGTGAGGTAATTTTTTCGAACTAAAAATAATCTGTAAGGAAGCAAGAATGGCAAACTGCTGGTTCAAAGCTGGGCGGTGGGTGCGTGGCGGGCCACCTGTTGTTCCTACGATAAAATGTCAGGCAGGTGGGCAGGCTGTGGCTCTCGAGCCTCAGGTCTCGGAGCTCACCGCGGAGCTTAGGGCTAAGCGTCCAGCTGACCCTCCCGCCTTGAGCAGAGCCCGCGTTCTAAGGAGCCACCGAGGCGCTCCTGCCCACGTGGCGCTGACTCACCGCCTGCGCCTCTTCCTTTCTGACTGCAGCTCCCTTGCTGGCTGTCACACAGCCCTGTCTGTGATCTCTGACTCCATCATCTGCTGCCTGATGGACTCTTGCCTTGGGTGTAGGCAGACGTGAAAACCCTGGCGTTTACTTTGTGTTGAAGTGGGAGCTGTAACTTCCCCCTCGGATGTTTCCCCACGGTTGCCTGGTCACTGCCTTCTCTGGGTGATTTTCCCCCAGCTCTTTCAGATGATCGCAGCTACGTTGAGCTCCTTGTCCCTCTCTGCTCTGTGCTATGCCTCTGACCTCAGAAGGCGGAAGTCAGGAATTAAATCACGAGTGTGCTGGACCCAGGCTGTAGATTTGGCCCATGGTTTTTCTTGTGTATCAGGTTTGACTTTGCACTTTTTATTTTTAAGAACCTTTACCGATGCTCCTAGACTTTCTCCTTTCACTGCTGTGCCTTAAGCCTTCATCCACGGATTCTCAGTAAGTGCAAGCTCCAGCTCCCACTGTGGTTCCCAGAGTTTGGAACCGTGTGCAGCTGTTGTTTCTGTTGTCCTCATTTATGGGAGAAGTGACATGATCTCCTTTGGTACTTCTTTGCCTGTGGTTCTCCAGTCTCCCCCAGAGATCGACACTCCCTGCTTCTCTTGACACTGTCAGGTAACCCTGCTTTGGTACTACTCTCTGAGTTCACAAAGTGTATTTCCAAGGAATGCAGGAAATTACAGCAACATCGATTACATTGTTGTTGTCAGGTGCTGTTGTGTCGGTATCCGACTCATAGCAACCCTATGTACAATGAGTGAAGCACTATTGTCATAGGGTTTTCAATGGTGGATTGATTTTTGGGCATGGATTGCCGGATCCTTCTCCCAAGCCTACAGCACCTAGTGTTCCCAGGCGGTCTCCCATCCAAGGACTAACCAGGCCCAGCCCTGCTTAGCTTCCAGGATCTGACGGGATTGGACACCACAGTGGTACGGCTGCAGGCTATTGATTACAGACATGTTGTTACATCTTTCCGTTCCCTAGTGTAGTCCACATGGTCTTTAATACATTGTACTTCACCAGTGTGAGGACTGTTTCTCTGAACCATTTCATCACCTTTGAAAGTGGCATGTGTCTTTCTCCTGCACCGGTTTCCGAAACCTTGGGGTTGTCTCATCGGTGGTCTTTCCTTGCTTAGGTTGTGACTTTTCCTGTTCATTACTTTGTGTCTTTAACTCGTTGGTGGGAGTGTCAGATCCGCTGGGTCCTGTTTCAGCCTTCTCTCCCACTGCTGGTGAGTGGAGGGCCAAGAGACACCGAAGTGGGTAGGTGGGGCTCCCTGCTGTTTTCTCTCCCTGCAGTACTGGAGAGTGGAACCTAGGGCCTCACACACACTTGGAAAGCACTCTACCTCGGAGCCGCACCGCAGCCCCCTCGAGACAGGATCTTGCTGAGTTATGTAGGCTGCCTCTGGCTTCGAACTCATGATCTTCCTCCCTCTACCTCTCAAGTCATGCGTGCCATTATGCCCGGCTGCTGTTGCTGTTTGGAAGGGTGGCAGCTCGGAGTCCCTGCTTGGTCTTTGCTAATGTCATTGGTGTGAGCACAGTGCCAGTGGCTGTGGGCCATCCTGTCCAGCCCCTGTGGACAGTGTGGTATGGGCTGACACGCTGTGGTGGGCAGGCACATGGCACAAAGGTGAGAATGCTTGCTGTTTGCTGGGGTGGGCAAGAATGAGCGTGGTGGGCGTGACGTGGCGCTCTCCGGCGTGCCGGTGGCTGTGAGAGCAGGCTCCTCTGGGGCTTTATTCCTCTGTGTTGTAGACTTGCATTGCCATCCCCCAGAGCCTGGTCCAGGCTGTAGGGAGATCGGCAGAAACCTAGCAGGCTGCTTTGCCCTCCCGCCTTCCACAGACCCAAACATATGTGGTCTCTGAGAACAATGCCATTGCGAGTGTGAGATCTCATTTCTTCCTACCCTGTGGCAAAAACAAATACGTTGGGCAGTATTTTGGGTTGGTGAAAGTTGGATGAGTTGAGGACTCTTAGATACTCTTGGCTCGCATGTTGCTTGGTGTAAATTTGTAGACCCTTTTTGGTAGACAGTTTGGAAATAAAATGTGTTAGAGGTGTCCCGCAACCAGAATTTAACATATGTGATTATTTATAGGTGTGTTCAGAAATGGATGTGCAAGTATTTTTATTGTGCCCTTGTTTTGCCAGACAAGGAAAATACTGTATTTACTCTACAGAAAATACCCAAAATAACCTAAAAATTCATAACAGAGAGCTGATTAAATAATGGCACAAGCGGACAGTATGGTGTGTAGTCAGTTAACTCTACGTACCAGTGGCTGGAAAAACGTCCCCAGCACGCTGACTTTTTGTAAGAGGTAGAGATGTATGCACTGTGTGATTCTGACTGAATGCCTGTGAACGCTTGTGTTTGTGCAGATGTAGCAATGGCAGAAGGAAGCTTGAGCCACGGGGAGGGTCTCCTGGGGGCTTGGGTGGTGTGGTGGTCAAGGTGCACAGGGGGATGGCACGCTTTGGTGTCTTTAGCTGTTCTGCTGTTCGAATGTTTTGGGCAATTACAACGTTGTGGCTACCTGTACAAGAGTAGAATGCAGCCTGTTTTATCACGAATCGACTGTGCTTTGTGTAATTTTTCTTCCACTCCTCCCCACCTGTTTTTTAGGACATGACCGATAATAGCAACAATCAACTGGTAGTACGAGCAAAGTTTAATTTCCAGCAGACCAACGAAGATGAGCTGTCCTTCACGAAAGGCGACGTCATCCACGTCACACGGGTGGAGGAAGGCGGCTGGTGGGAGGGCACGCACAACGGCAGGACGGGCTGGTTCCCCAGCAACTACGTGCGCGAGGTCAGGCCGAGCGGTGAGTGCTGGGCTTAGCCCAAGGGCACCGCCCGCTGCCCTTCTTCTAGACAAGGAGGAGCCAGAGGATGCGGATGTCATCAGCATCCCGAGTGTGTGCTCTCCAGTGAGCGGAGGGAGACCACCCTGGTCCTGGGTGACATTTTTTGTGAATTTTTACCATTCTCCCACACTGGGATGCTGGAATCAAGGAATCCGTAGTTACAAAGCAGCTTCACATTCCATCATGACATTTTCTAGATAGAAGGAGAAACTCTTCAAGTCCGATTTTTGTTTTGTTTTGTTTTTTCTTTTCGTTTCTTTTTTGAGACAGAGTTGGCCAGGCCGGTCTGTGACTCCTGGGCTCAAGTGCTCCTCCTGCCTCAGCCCACTTAGTAACTGGGACTACAGGGATGCACCGTCCCACCCGGCTGCCACCTTGTATTGTTGTGGTGATGCGTTTGCAGTTAAGGTAGGATTTAGCCATTTTTAAGACCATTGGCAGGGCTTGGAATGTGCGATCTGCAGGCTGTATTTATTTGTTGTATCCATGGGTACTTTTGCCAGTCACGGACAGGCAGGTGGTCCCTGCCACTCTCTGTATTTACATGCATCGCTTTCTTTGTGTTTTCATATGTTTCTAATGTTTCATGTGACCGTTGGGCAGTGTTTCCCTGGTTGTTCAAGGCTGATCTTTCAGCTGGTATTTTCTCAAAAGGAGTATAGGTCTTTGGAACCTTTTCATTGCTATGTGAGCTGCGATTGGGCTTTTGGAATTGAAAGCCTGAGACATTTGGTTTGATCCATGCCACCAGGGTGTGCCCGTGAGCAGCCCGCAGGCGGGTGGCCCAGGCTCCAGGTAGACGCTGTGTTCACGAGACACAGGACCGTCTGTCTCCTGGTACAGCATCCACTCGGCAGCGTGGTGTGTGGCGCTGCACCTCCGCGAGGACTGAGGTGTTGGCCGGACCTCTGGGTGCTAAGCGTCGGGCTCGCTGCGGGTTATCTGCCCACATCGGCACCCTGCTGTCACTGTGCACAGCGAGAGATGCTCCCGTGGAGTGGAGGAAGTAAATGAGATTTCAAAGTCAGGTCCTTGGGGGAGGAGCAGGAGTGAGCTCTCTTCCCTGTTGCCTTTGTCCGCGTGTTGCTCCTGTTTTCGAGAGTGGTTTGGGACACAGCCCCTCGGATACCTGCGGAGAGGTGACTTACGGAGGACGGAGAACCTGTGAACCGGGGGTGCGGAAGGAGCTCAGGCTGCGCTCTGGGTGGGCAGGTGGGCAGCCTTGGAGTTATAGGTGTTTGAGCCGGCAGAGGGTCTGGCTAGGAGGCTGTGGTGGGTGGGCGCTCAGGTGTGAGCAACGTGCACTGTGGTGCCTGTACACACGGGGGCTCCTGGCTGCTGTCTTCCCTTTCTAAGGGAGCGAGGAGTAAGAGTCATCAATGGGAATATGACAGTCGTGGTGTAAAAATATTCCCTCGGCAGTGGTATCCACACATAAGCTTGTATTGTGTTGTATTTATTTATTTGTTTGAGGCAGCGCCTGGAGTGTCTGTGCTGCCCAGGCTGGCCTTGTACGTGCATCCGTCCTCCTGCCTCAGCCTCCTGAGAGCTGGCATTACCACCACGCCCAGCAAGATTAAACCTTCCAAAATGGCAGCGTGGAGCCCTGAGTCGTGAAGTGCTCTGGCATGAGGTTTTGGGGAGCAGCACCCCGCTGTCTTTAGTTGGGGTGAGGTGTGTGTAACGTGCGTCTCACTGCTGTGACTTTTCCCGGAGTGCCTGCGCTTCTGTAGCAGTGCCCACACTCAGCCATGCAGCCGTCCCCACCGTCTGCTCTAGGACTCGTCCTCTTCCCAGCCTGAAGCTCTGTCCTCCTCCCCGCCTCGGCCCTGCCGTCCACACTTCCCTTTGTATTCCCGGGAACCTGGCCATTTTGAGGAACTCATGTAAGCGGGACGTGTTCTTGTTTTTCTTTTTTTTTTAAGCAAAGGTAGAGAATTTCTTAAGTATAGGTAGGAGATAGTACACAGGTGTTCGTTCAGAAAGACAGGCTTGTTTTTATCTTTTTCACCCACTTTATTTCACTTATGTGGACCCTCACGTGCTCAAGGTTCTTCCGTGTTGTAGCTGGTGAGAGAGTTTCCTTTACCGAAGGTCCAGTAATTTTCCATTGTGTGTATTCTACATTTGTTTATCCATTGGTGGACCCGTGGGTTGCTTCCACCTCTGGGCTGTTGTGAATAAAGATGCTGTGAATGTGGTTGTTGTTGTTGTTAGGTGCCATTGAGTCGGTATCCAACTCACAGCGACCCTGTATACAACAGGAGAAACACTATTGTCAGTGCTTGGTCAGCACGCAACTTCACATTAAATGGAGAAAAGATTGAGGTTGTCCAAGATTTTACTTTGCTTGGCTCTATAATCAACACCCGTGGAAGCAGCAGTCAAGAAATCCAAAGACGCTTTGCTCTAGGAAAAGCTGTGGCAAAAGATCTCTTTAGAGTATCGAAAAGCAAAGATGTCACATTGAAGACGAAGGTGCGTCTCACTCATGCCATGGTATTTTCAGTCGCATCATATGGTTGTGAAAGCTGGACATTGAACGAGAGAGACAGAAAAAGAATGGATGCCTTTGAATTGTGGTGCTGGAGACGTCTGTTGAATATACCATGGACTGCCAAAAGAACCAACAGATCTGTCCTAGAAGAGGTACAACCAGAGTGCTCCTTGGAAGCAAAAATGGCCAAACTGTGTCTTACATATTTCGGACATGTAGTCAGGAGAGAACAATCCCTGGAGAAGGACATCATGTTTGGAAGAGTGGCAGGTCAACGCAAAAGAGGAAAACCCTCCACCA